>SCLH01001875.1:0-19846 GCA_004367855.1 Oikopleura vanhoeffeni | reverse complement strand
ATTTTCTGCTGTCATAATCCAGGGAGGAGATGTATTTTCCCTGGGACCCTTAAAATCAGCCCAAAAAACAGTTTTATGCCCATTCTTGCCCATTTTCATGGACAAAACGGACCTTGGTGTTCTGCGCACGTTTTTTGTGGTCAATACAAACTATAAATGTTTTCTCAATCTTGAATACTCTGGGAGGAGCACATTTTGAAATGAAAATATCGTCACTTTTGAAAGCTCCTTTCTGATTGGTCAGCCAATCAGAGACCTTCGATATGACTTTCCAGAGCAAGATTTTTGTCCAATTATCCCTATCCTTAAGGGGTGTCGGTGCATTTTGACAGATATGGGCTATTGATGAAAAACTTTTTACTGGGTTTATATATTCTTCTCAATATATCACCAAAGTAATGTTTTATACTCGAGGCAACTTTTGTAACTACAGAATTTTCGAATTACTGCTTTTTAAGCAAATTTTGAGTTCGAATTAAACTTTTCGAATTCGACAAATTATGAGAAATTTTGAAGACTTCCGAACATTATGAAAAAATTCCTTATAGATCCTTATTTTCGTTCAAAATTTTCCTTCAATATTTGTTTCAAATCAACAAAAAAAAACTCTACAAAATGGCTACTTTAACTTTTCAAGGCTCCTAATTAATAAATAAAAGAAATTAAATTTTGCTGTAATTTAGACACCTTCGATAGCAAACGCGCGTTTTTAAGTTTTTTTTCAAAAAACGATTTATAAAGTAAAAATAATCAATCTGAAGTAATTCAGATTATACAAAGTAAGCTGATAAGTGGCAACTTGGTGAAAAAGTTTTTATTCGAAAATTTTGAAGTGGCAAAGTTTCCGATCAAGAGAAAATAAATTGAAAAAGTGCAAATCTGTCAAAATGCACCGACCCTTAAGGGGTGGTCGTCGCATTTTTAAGGGTTTTCGATAGCGAATTGTCGCACAAGTACAAATCGTTGGACAACTTTTACCTCTCTTTGATATTTTGAACAAAAATCTTTCATCCTAAAAACAATCAAATAACGGATGGCTCGTCCGATCAGAACGTGCTTACAAAAGTGACGGAATTATTTTTTTCAAAATGTATCTCCTTCCTGAGTTTTCAATACAACAATGATTCATGTTTAAATTAACCAGACAGAGAGTAGCAGATCGCCTTGTTGAGTTTTTGGAAAATTCTTTGATTTGGTTCAGAATCACCAAAACAGTTATTGACCTATGTTAAACTGAGCAAAATACATTTTTTGGTGATTCTGAAGCCAAATCAAAGAATTTTTCCAAAAAACTCCACGGCGGTCTGCTCACGTTCTGTCCGTTAATTTTAAAAACATGAATCAAGATTTTTGTTTAAATATATCGAAAAGAGGTAAAAGTTGGTCCAACGATTTGACTTGTGCGACATTGGCTATCGAAAACCCCTTAAAATGCGACGAACACCCCCTTAAATGGATATGTTTGTGTTGTTTTTAGTATATCATTGAATCGACTCTGAAAAACCTGTTTTCGCCTTAAAATACGTACGCTTCGTACGGTTAGAAAAATCCAGACTGGACATTTTTGAAAAATACATTAGGAAGATCTATCTTTGATCTCGCGATTCCATTAGACAGTTTAGTACCACTCTCACCAACCATCTGGTTAACCGCGGTTAAACACGAGTCCCTTAGCTTTTTACGAAGAAACAAGGATCATAGAGCTTCTATCGGAAAGTTTTGAGATTTGGTGAGAATCTGGAAAATTGTCTGAATTTTAATGAATCGGTTCTATTTTTTTCGATTTTGCCTCAGGAGTCAGCAATCTGGTTGAATGTGCCGAAACAGGGTGTTTTTTCGACGTTTTGATAGAAGGCTTTTTCTGTGGAAATGCCAGAAACGTCATTTTCGGAATGAAACAAGCCCAAGGGTTGGTGAACATCGAATGGGAAGTACTTTTTTGAATTTCGGCCTGATTGGCTGTAAATCGACAAAAAAGTGCGCGAAATCGACAATTTTGAACATAAAAGTGAGAATTAAAAAATATAAATGCCACCTAAAGATTCTCAGGGTACGGTTTGCTGGAAACCATATTAGCAACTATGGTTTGAACACAGCGGATTCTAGAGAAAAATTAAAGTTTTTCATCAAAATTATTTTTTTTATCTCTTGCACTGTTTTTGTTCGAAATCAAACCATAGTTGCTAATATCGTTTCCAGCAAACCGTACCCCAGGAATCTTGAGGTTGCATTTAAATTTTTTAATTCTCACTTTTATGTTCAAAATTGTCGATTTCGCGCACTTTTTTGTCGATTACAGTCAATCAGGCGGAAATTCAAAAAAGTACGACCGATTCCCCCGCATGCTTCACACCCTTGGCTGTTACTTCCGAAAATTACGTTTCTTGATTTCCACAGAAAAAGCCTTTATTCAAAACGTCGAAAACAGCCTTTTTCGGCACATTCAACCAGATTGCTGACCCCTGAGGCAAAAATCGAAAAAACAGAACCGATTCACTAAAATTCAGACAATTGTCCGG
Organism: Oikopleura vanhoeffeni; assembly: GCA_004367855.1. NCBI lineage: Eukaryota > Metazoa > Chordata > Appendicularia > Copelata > Oikopleuridae > Oikopleura > Oikopleura vanhoeffeni. The sequence continues at coordinate 17,327 of SCLH01001875.1, read as the reverse complement.
TCTCACCAAATCTCAAACTTTCGATATAGCTCGAGGTTCCTTGTTTCTTTGAAAAAAGCTGAGGGACTCGTGTTTTACCGCGGTTAACAGAATGGTTGGTGGGAGTGGTACTAAACTGTCTAATGGAATCGCGAGATCAAAGATGGATCTCCTATGTATGTGTTAAAAATGTCCAGTCTGCATTTGTCTACCGTACGAAGCTCTTGAAATCCCAAAAATCACTAACACCACCCCCTTAAGGAGTACTGTCGCATTTTAAGGCCAAAACCAGGGTTTTCAGCGTCGCCTCAATGAATACTAGAAACAGCACGAACATATGGATTTCAGTTTAGGATAATTGAATTATCTTGCTTCCAAAAACACATCGGGCCTCTGATTAGCCGACCAATCAGGAACGACTTTCAAAAGTGCACTATTTTTCACTTCAAAAGCTACTCCTCCTGAGTTTTGAAGATAGAGAATACTTTTATAGCTTTTATTGACCAAGAGAACGTGGCAGAGCCCTAGGCGAGTTTTACTCAAAAAATTTCATCCGGCGCTTAAATGAGCAAAAACTTTTATTTTTTTTTTGGCCAATTTTTGTCATTTAACGCCGGATGAATTTTTTTGAGAACCTCGCCTAGGGCTCTGCGCACGTTCTCTGTGGTCAATAAGCTATAAATTATTCTCTATCTTCAAAACTCAGGGGGAGGTAGGCTTTTTGAAGTGAAAAATAGTGCCATCTTTGAAAGGTTGTTCCTGATTGTCGGCTAATCAGAGGCCCCGACTGTGTTGTGTGGAAGCAAGATTATGTTCAATTATCCTAAACTGAAATCCATTATGTTCGTGCTGTTTCTAGTATTTCATTGAGGCGACGCTGAAAACCTGTTTTTTGGCCTTAAAATCGACCAGTACTCCCTTGCTCAGGATTTTGTTTAATTGAAAAATCGAGTAAGACTCGTTGTTAACCAGGTGGTTAGTGTAAGTTATAAAATCCCGCATAGAATCGCATTATAAAGGATAGACCTTTCAAATGAAATTTTCAGTAATATGTATGTCATTTTGAACAAACTTTTTAAAATGAATCGTCATGACAAACTTGTTCATTTCTGTCTATCAGAAAAGTAATATGTATTTTCGGGATCAAAACGGAGTTTAATAAAAGATTCTCTTGTATTTCATAAATATCTCTGAACGTATATTTTTGTGACTCTTTTTTATTTTTTTTAATTTTTGCTAGACTATCCATCCATACGAACGAAGTCTTCTCATGTACCCCGCTGACTCTCGAGACTTTCCAACACCTCCTCCAGAATATTTACGACTTGTCCGAGATAGGGCTGAAATCAAAGCTCAATTGCTTTTGTACCAAGCTGAGAAAGGAATGGGTCAAACATTATTGCTCGGAATTGATAATCGTTAATTATAACTAACAAAACAATTATATCTAACAGAGTGTATTTTTTTAGTTATGTCCCACACAAAAAGACATAAAGAATTATAACTGAGAGGAAATGTATTATTGCGGCTTGAATAAGTTTTACGGTTTGTGTCCTTAAGGCGTTAATTATACGAACCAGGCTCTTTTAAAAGTATTCATAATCAACGCTTGGAGGACACTTATAGTAAAACTGCGCTGAAAAGTTTGTCATAAATAATTGTTTTACTAATTTACTTCTAAGTATTGATTATACAGTATAATTTATACTCACTGTTAATTGTGTCCATAAGGACAATGTTATATTTGTCAGTTTGGTTCATGTGCAGAACAGCCGTTTTCTTTCTATAGACAAAATTTTTTCTATTTTTTATTGGTTTTTCCCGAAAAAAAGGTCTTTCGCAAATATGTCCAAAAAATTGCCGTTTTGGACTTATAGACTATAAGTTATACTTTAGTAACTGTCAGGACGTTTGAGTTTGTGATGTAGTCAAAAATTTATAAAGATTGTAAAGTTTTCCTTTTACTGTCACTTTTCGTTATAAGGACAGAACTCCAGAATCTTATCTCCGGTATAACTTATACTAAAAGGTTTTTTCACCAGCTTTAGACAAAAATAAAAAAAAATCTCCTTAAAAATGACCGAAATTTCGAAAATTGTTTTCAGAATGTAGCATTTTTTATTGGAGCGAAGTCCTTAAAACTTAAATAACAATCTTTTAAAATTAATAATCAAAAACATACAAATTGAGGATAAAAATGCAAATTTTGCAACTTTTAAACCTCAATAATTTCCTCCCATATAATATATAATGATTATATTATATTATAATCTTTCGAACCCTACTAAAGATAACAAGCTCAGTCTTCTAAGTCGCGGTGATGACGATGAATATGGTTTTAACTCTGGGCCGCCTGCGCGCGCACGAAGTCCTTACCAATCTCGCCCTCCAATCGATGACCCACCTTATATCTCACGTGACCCACCCTCATATCGGGATCCCCCACCGTATTCGGCGCCTCCAGCAAGAGACTACGCTGACCGATATGCACCAAAATATACTTCCGGGAGCTCGTATGATCGGGAATCTTCCACGTATACGGGCCGATCTTACGAATCGGGACGAGAGTCCAGTCGTTATTAGAAAAATTTTGCGTGTTAAACATTAGTACTTTTTCTTCTTAGGTTGATAACATAAATGCGAGGAATTAAAGGATAAGTGATCCAAAGTTAGTTTTCTCATTATTTTCTGCAAAATTTCAAAATATGAAATAAAAATAATTGTGTCACTCGACTCGATCTTGTCATGCAAATTTTCCCAATTTACGTCGTTTCGCCCGATTTTTGTTTTCATACCGTCGCTTTAGTCTGAGTAACTCTTATTTGAAATAACTCACCAGAGAAGCTCTTCATGCCATGGCATGCCATGCATATGGTCTTTTTTCCCTGTGATCAATAAAATCCTTATATAAAAATCTATAAATGCGTCTTATTTTGAAAAGGCATCTTCGCAAATTGTATAAAATATAAAAAGGGGGTTGTGGGTGTGGAATGTTGGAATTCCTAGAAAAAATGGCATCAGAATTTGCTAACAAATGTGACGCCGTTTAACTGGATAAAAACCCCTCTAAAATGATTAAAATTGGTAATTTGATCCCCTAAAATTTTTCTGAAATAAATATTATTTGCCCCCTGGTGTTATATTACAAAAATTTTATTGTCAACCATTTTCTCTTGAAAAGCCACCTACAGTATGTGTTTTTTTACTTGCGAAATGAAAATTTTCATTTAGGTAATTACGGCCAATAAAAATGGTAATTGGGTGGATTATATTTTCAAACCCTTGACATCGGTTATAGCTTGGCTTTCAAAATAAATATAGAGATAGTAAACGTTTTTGAGATGGAGTTCCGTTGGGAAAAGGATATGCGGTTATAAAATTTCAACCATTCAATTTCCGGTATTATTGGACATCGGGTGAAGAATCAAATTTTTTTTTGATTTTTTATTGTATGTTTCAATCAAACAGTTAGATGCAGTAATCTGCTTGTAATTATCTTGTTCCTTAAAAAATGGGGACAACCGGTGAACTTAAAAAGTTACCTTAGTTGAAATCGATATCATTAACCGCACAATGACGGGTATGCGTAAAATATATACAGGGTGTAACCAGTTTGGAAAAAAGAAGGGAAAAACCTTACACCCTGTATCATAAAATTTATTTTATACTAGTTTAATAGTACTAGTTTAAAATAATTAAATTACTAGTTTAATAAATTTGGCCATTAATTTGAAATCGTACCCACCGTCAGCATAGGAATGAGCTGAAATTTGGCATGGGCACTTTTTTTGACCTAACTTGGCACATATCAAAAAATTAGAAAATTTTGATCATTTTTAACCCCTAACCGTCAAAATATTTTGCCCTAAAAAAGCATGACACAAACGCCACACGTCCTTAAGACCCCAAGTAAAGTCCGGTAAGGTCCAAAAATTTTTTTTTTATTTAATTTGAAGTCTTAAGCAAAAAATATAAAAAAATTAGAGGTAAAATTTTGTAACAAAATTTTTTTTTCATCAAGACAAATTTAATTGGAGAATTTTTAAAATATACAAAGTGAGGACCGTCAGCTTGGAACTCGAATTTATCAAAAGTTTCTCAATTTCATTGATTCTTCGTTTCTAGGGTAAATCGGTTTCAGAGAAGCCAAAAGTGACCTTAATAATTTTCGAAAATGATCACTTGTGTCGCTAGAGAGTAAAATTTGGAAATTTGAAGATGTCTAAATTTTGTTAAAAAGGTGAATGGGTAATATATTTCGTACTTGATTTTTTGAAAATTTTAAATCTAGCAGTCAGTCACGTTCGTAAACCAAAATAGAAGGTAAGGGAGATAAATCAATGCGTTTTTGATTTATTTCTCGCGAAAAACCGGAAAAAAATATTTTTTCAAACATTTTGAAACATTTTCGTCATTTTTTTCAATATTTAAGATATTGATTACGGTGGCCGCGATTGAAGCATTTCTGTGTTGAAGCTATTTGGGGGGAAATCTGAATAACTGGATTAACTGGACCTAAAGGCTTTCCCAGGTGACTCACCTTTTTGATGTTTAGCCCGAAACTTAAAAATCGAAAAACGACATTTGGTCAATTTGGGATCAGCGAAAAAATTTTGCGGTCAATTTTGGAAAAAATTAGTAAGCATTGCGAAAAAATATGAATATTTTGCTTTTTGTTGAAAAAACGAAAAATACGATTTTTGACCACCTTAAACAGCGCCATTGAATGGTTGGAGTCAAAAGAATTTTTGACCAAAATTTCAAGCGTCAAAAACTACCGTCGATCCGAAATTTTTAAATTCATAGGACCTTTTTATCAGGTGTTTTCCCGAAAAATATTTTTTTTTCAATTTTGACTTGGTCCAGGAGCGCAGGAATTTTTACTGGTATTTGATTAATTTTCTAAAAAAATGCCGGTGCTCCGCTGTACCTCGTGAAAATCGGAAAAATATGATTTGTCGGGAAGACACCCTTTTCCTATTATAGGAAAGTCCTATTAGGAACTATGGCCGACTATCCCAACAAAAAAAAATTTACTTTTTTTTGAAAATTTAGTCCATTCCAAAATTCTTGTTGTTTTTTATAAAATTTAGGTTGGTTACCGAATTGGTTTCTTAGCCAATCAGCGAAAGACCTGATCCACCACCAAAAATTTTCAGCCAATCAGCGTTGAGCGCGGAAATATTCGCGAAATATTTATGTTTTCGAAAATAAGCCCCCAGACAATGGTATCCCATCAATAACAGGACCGAAATTTTTTAAAATTTTTTGGTGCGTAGCTGATAATATAATTATAGCGGACATTTTGAGACAAAAAATTCCCAGAGGGAGCATGTATTAAAATATTTTTTTTAATTTTATTTCGAAAAATGCAATTTTCGTCATAAAATATTGAAATTATGAAAAAATTTTGATGAAAAGAATTGATAGCTTCTAGTCAATTTTCGATAATTTTTGACCTGGGACAGCCTAAACTGGATAGTATTTTGTCCGGACAAACATTTTTTCTTCCTGATTGGCTGAAATCAAAATTGTAATTTGAGTCATTGTGAGAATAAGATCGTTTGTGCAAAAAAATTAAGTTTTGAAGATATCATCAAATTTGAAAATTATATTTTTCATTAAATTTTGTTGAAAATTAGCCCCAAATCGGCCGAAGGCCGATAAAAGGAGATTTTATGTTTTGAATTTAAATTTATAAATATAAGTCCCAAATCGGCCGAAGGCCGATAAACGAGAATATTATATTTCCAATTTAATTTTGTTGAAAAATGAGCTCCAAATCGGCCCAAGGCCGATAAAGGGGTTATTACATTTTAATTCTATTTTATTGAAAAATGAGCCCCAAATCGGCCAAAGGCAGATAAAAGGTATATTATTATTGTTTAATTAAATTATGTTGAAAAAATAGCCTCCAAATCGGCGAAGTGCGCGAATAAAGGGGTATATCTCCATATTTGATATAATTTTGTTGAAAAATGAGCTCCAAATCGGCCCAAGGCCGATAAAGGGGTTATTACATTTTAAATCTTTGAATTGAAAAATGAGCCCCAAATCGGCCAAAGGCAGATAAAAGGAGATTTTATGTTACTTATTTAATTTTGTTGAAAAATGAGCCCCAAATCGGCCAAAGACCGATAAATGGGGATATTATATTTTTAATTTAGTTTTGTTGAAAAATGAGCCCCAAATCGGCCGAAGGCCAATAAAAGGGTATATTATATTTTTAATTAAATTATGTTGAAAAATGAGCCTCAAATCGGCCGAAGGCCGATAAAGGGGTATATTATATTTTTGATATAATTTTGTTGAAAAATGAGCTCCAAATCGGCTGAAGGCCGATAAAAGGAGATTTTATGTTTTTTATTTTATTTTATTGAAAATGAGCCCCAAATCGCTGAGGCGATAAAAGGAGATTTTATGTTTTTTATTTAAGTTTGTTGAAAAATGAGCCCCAAATCGGCCGAAGGCCGATAAAAGGGGATTTTATGTTTATTATTTGATTTTGTTGAAAAATGAGCCCCAAAACGGCCGAAGGCCAATTAAAAGGGATTTTATGTTTAATATTTGATTTTGTTGAAAAATGAGCTCCAAATCGGCCGAAGGCCAATAAAAGGGTTTATTATATTTTTAATTTAATTTTGTTGAAAAATGAGCTCCAAATCGGCCGAATGCCGATAAAAGAGGATTATATGTTTTTTATTTAATTTTGTTGAAAAATGAGCCATAAATCGGTCGAAGGCCTATAAAGGGAGATATTATATTTATAATTTAATTTTGTTGAAAAATTAGCCTCAAATTGGCCGAATGCCGATAAAAGGGGATTTTATGTTTTAAATTTAAAATTTTTAAAATTGAGCCTCAAATTGGCCGAAGGTTATATGCCGAGGTTATATGTTTTTCATCTATTTTTGTAGAGAAATTAGCAGAAAAAATTGCCAAATTTTCAGGAAAATTTTCAAAAGTTTAATTTTGATAAATATTGGGCAATTTGAAAGGAAGTTTTCAAATTTTGAAAAAATTATCTAATTTTGAAAGAAAACTTACAAATTCTAGACAAAATTTGATAATTTTTTTCCAAAATTTCAAACCCTTGTTTAAAATTTTAGATTTCTTTTGAATTGGTCAATTTTTTTCAAAATTTGACAAAATTTTAATTCTTCCAAAAAATCATATGTAAAAAATTTTTCGAGTTCGAAAACTTTCTTCGAAATTCAAACATTTTAAATTTTTTTATTTTAAATTTTCTTAAAGATTTCTTTGTTTGAACTTTGATAATTTTCTCACAAATTTCAAAATTTTCGCAAACATTTGACAATTTTCAAAAATTTGACAATTATTTTGAAATTCGACAATTTTTTTATAAATTTGACAATTTTTCTATTCAAAATCTTAAATTTTTGTTAAATTTCGAAAGCAATTGACCAATTTAGAAAAAAAAAAAAAATTTAAAAAAAAATTTCAAATTTTCCAAAAAATTAACAAATTTTCTATACAATTTGTTAATTTTTTTCTAAAAATTAGATGTTTCAACAAAATTTAATTGAAAATATATTATCCCACTTAATTAGCCTTCGGCCGGTTCGGGTCATATTTTTGAACAAAATTAAATAAAAAATTAAAAGTCTCCTTTCATCGGCCGATTTGGGGCATATTTTTTAACAAAATTAAATTAAAAACATAAAATCTCCTTTTATCGGCCTTTGGTGGATTTGGGGCACATTTTACAACAAAATTTAAATACATTATCCCCCTTTATCGGCCTTCGCTCGATTTTGGGCTTATTTTTAAACAAATTAAATTTAAATCAAAAAATCCTCTTTCATCGGCCTTCGGCCGATTTGGGGCTCATTTTTCAACGAAATTAAATAAAAACATAAAATCCCCTTTTTATCAGCCTTCGGTCGATTTGGGGCTCATTTTACAACAAAATTAAAATATATTTACACCCTTTATGGCTTAATTTTGAACAAATTAAATTTAAAACAAAAAATCTTTTTTTATCGGTCTTCGGCCGATTTGGGGCTCATTTTTCAACGAAATTAAATAAAAAACATATAATCCCCTTTTATCGGCCTTCGGCCGATTTGGGGCTCATTTTCCTACAAAATTACATAAAAAATATAAAACCCTCTTTTATCGGCTTTTGGCGGATTTGGGGCTCATTTTTTATAACAATTGAATAAAAAAAGGCCCCTTTATATCGGCTTTTGGCTGATTTGGGGCTCATTTTTCAACAAAATTACATAAAAAATATGAACCTCTTTTATCGGCTTTCGGCCAATTTGGGGCTTATTTTTTTGACAAAATTAAATAAAGAAAAATCCCTTTTTTATCGGCCTTTGGCCGATTTGAGGCTCATTTTAAAAATAAAATATAATATCCCCCTTTATCCGCCTTCGGCCGATTTGTGGCTTTTATTTGAAATAATTAAATTTAAAACAAAAAATACGCTTTTATCGGCCTTCGGCCGATTTGGGGCTCATTTTCCAACAAAATTACATAAAAAATATAAAACCCCTTTTTATCAGTTTTTGGCCGATTTGAGGCTCATTTTTTGAAAAAATTAAATTATAAACATAAAATTCCCTTTTACAAAATTTAATCAAAAAAATTTAATTTCCCCCTTTATCGGCCTTTGGCCGATTCGGGGACTTTTCTCGACAAAATTAAATGAAAAATTCAATATCCTCCTTTATCGGCCCTTGACCAATTCGGTGCTCATTTTTTAACAAAATTAAATTGAAAGTATAATATCCCCTTTTATCGGTCTTCGGCCGATTTGGTGCTCATTTTGCAACAAAATTAAATAATAAACATAAAATTCCCATTGACAAAATTAAATCAAAGTATAATATTTCTCTTTTTCGGCCTTCGGCCGAATTGAGGCTCATTTTTTCACAAAATTAAAATTATATTATTTTTTTTAATTTCAGAGAAATTTCTCAAATTGTCAGAGAATTGTTTAATTTTTATAAAAAGTGTTACGGAATAGGTCGATTACCCCAATTCGAGGCATTTTAACATGATTTGAGAACTTTCATTTTTACTTTTGCTCAAGTGCGGCCACTCTAGTGATTTTGTTAATTTTTCAAATATTTTCAAATTTCAGCTCTCTGAGGACGCGTTGGACAGCCTTTGACCATTTTTAAATATTTTGAACTAAGTTTTCGAATTCCTTAGGGTCAATTTACCCTTATTACGATTTTGTGAGTAATTTTCTCTATTTTTAAACTTTTCTTAAATTCTGAATTTCAGCCCTCTGAGAAAGCGTAGGATAGCCTATGACCATTTCTGAATATTTCAACTTAATTTTTGAATTTCTTGGGGTCGATTTACCCTAAATACAAGTTTGTGAGTATATTTGTTTATTTCTAGATTATTTTCGAATTTCAGGTCTCTGAGGAAGCGTAGGACAACCTATGATCATTTTTAGGTCTCTCTTAGGAAACCTAGAACAGCCTATGGTCATTTTTGGAAATTGAAAGTTAAATTTCTGAATTCCTTGGGGTCTATTTACCGTTAATACGAGTCTTTGAGCAATTTTGTTCATTTATAAAATATTCTCAAATTTCGAATTTCAGCTCTCTTAGGAAACCTAGGACAGCCTATGGTCATTTTTGAAAATTTTAAGTACGATTTTTAAATTCCTTGGGGTCATCTTAGGCCGAAATTGCCGATGCTTAGCGCCCACGCAAAATTTGGCCGAAATCCACGGTGGGTACGCTAGAGTAACCACTTAAGGGATGTAGAGATTTGAAGAAAAATTCATCTTGAAAGTCGGTGCCGATTTACAAACCAGACAAAATTTTAACCTGATTGAAAACTTCAACTTCAATTCGCGGCCCACGAGCCTTTTTTTGTAAACTTCGTTTGTCAATTTCATTGCCAAATAAATATAGTTAGTATGTATGAAGTTTGAGTGTTTTAATGGACAATTTTGATGTTCAGCAATTTTCATAAAAAATATATTATATTTCATTTGATTCGCAAATTGAATTCGAAAATAGAATGCTAAGTAAGTAAAATCAAATTTACTCTGCAAAAATAGTTTTTTCAAAAATTTCTAGAGCAAGAAAACTTTTCTTTTGAACCATAAATTCCTCAGTGTTGATCTTACTAGGGAAAAGCATGTTTTAATTTTGTTTTTCAACTTTAGCAACATGCTAAAAATGCGGTTTGACTTGAAAATATCTAGAGCAGATTCGGATTAGTTACTCATGTTAAGATCTCTGAATGTCCGTGTCGATCAGGAAAATATATTTGTATTTTCGATTGTTAATTATTTGTACCAAGTGCCTAAAAAAGCTCGCTTTCCCACCCCGTAAGGGAGATTGTCCTGATTAAGCTTATTGTATATATAGTTTCTACTATGGTTTCTTGCATGAACTGGTAGAGGTGGCTATGAAATATACTTTCTGAAACTTCGTCAGAACAGCCTAGAATGCGATAAATTAACTAACAATTGTAGTCTGATCAAAATTCAACCATACGCACAGGGTAGCAGTCACCTGAATAAGCTCCTCACCCACAAAAGACACAAAAACTTATTCCCTACAATTAACATCAATTTTTACCTAATTTTTTGATCAGCTTCGGAGAAGCAAATATCACAGATAAAGATCTTAGACTGGTTTTTATTTCGAAGTTTTGCTCTCTAACGAAAAAAAAGAAAACCCGAAAAAAATTTCAAACAAAATTGTGTCGACAAACAAAACTATTATCTGTCAAAGTCAAATTTATAAAAAAAGAGGTTCTCTGAATTAATGTAAATATGTGCTGTGCCGAACTGATCAACAAATTAAAAAAATTGGAAGAGTAAGCTGTTTAGTGTTACAAGATTTGAAAATTTATAGGCAATACTTTTAATGCTCCAGAACGAAGTCTGATCAAAATTTCGAAAAAAAGGCTCAGATTGTCTCTTAAGCAGTTGAAAGGTAAGACAAGAATAAACGACAATTATATCTATGAAATCTCGGCAGGAGTATGTTTTGGGAAACAACCCTCTAAAATCTCGGGTCATTTCAGGATTTCGTTTTGAATCTTTTGAAGTTTCGTCTGACAAAAAAGTAATTCGGAAAATAAACGACTCGTAATTTGTTCTTGTATTGATAGTTCTGGAGACCTGACACAAGAAACTAAATAAAATAATAAAAAAAGCTACGGTAGCGTAGCGTTTAGTGTTTTTTGTGGGATTGAACTAGTCCGTTTATGTGAAGTCCCGTAGGTTGGAGTATGTATATGATTATGATTGCTCTGAATGATTGCGACCCAGAGTTGCGTTTACGATAATAAACAGTTTTTGGGATCTCACCAATACGTTAGTTTCTACCAGAAAAACCGTGCATTTAAAAGACAATCAGCGACATGACCATCCTTATAGGCAGTACACGACGCGTTCAGTTTTTTACACACCTTTAGTTTGTGAGGAAGAGTCGTTACGATGGGGCGGGGGGGGTGTTGTTAAATTACAATATGTGGAGCGATAATTCGAGGTTTTCGGCTTGTTACCGACTAAATCATTTTGCAAGAAATCCAATCATAGAAATTTTATTCTCTCGTACCGCCCCACTAATAATTGGTGTTATCTCTCATACTAGGAGTCAGAAATTCGATTTAAGATCTATTTGTTCGAAATCGATTATGAGAATTTTACACGGTTCAAATTTGCCGATTTATCGGGTTCATTCAGGCCTCTGTTAAATCTATTTGCCAAGCCACTGGTGTCATGACTAACACAAAACTGTTCCCGACAAAATGCATTTTTCAATAGTAATAAGACTTAATAGGTACTATGATGCTCGGTTTCTCATATCTGATATAGTTTTGAATACACATGTTAAATGTCTCAGGTACCACATTAAAAAACGTCAAATTTCACATCTAAAATATTGATTTGAAATTTTTTTGAGATTTTTAATAAAAATTAAATTTTTAGGAGTTTAAGTATCACATTGCAGTAACCTGGTGAAGTCAAATTAGGGTTTTTGAATATAGCGATTCGAGAAAACCGTAAAAGCATAATACTGGAAAAAAATACTTGTAAATAAAAATTCGAATTCCGAAATTTTTGTCAATCAAAATTTTTATTGAATCGCGTAAACAAATTTGATACAAGATTTGAATGCAATTAAAATTAAGTATTCTCCCATTTTATGTATCTCGAGGAATAACGGCTCATCGTGTTACTCCTCTATAGGGTGTGGTCTGGTGCATTTAGACAGTATACGGATATGGGTCTGATGAAAAACTTTTAAACTGGGTCACTGATTCTCTCAAAATCTGCCATCAAGTAATGTTATACGAATTCACTTTAACGGGAGTGATCTGTACGTCTTCAAGTGATTTTTCTGAATAAATATTAGCCCAACCAGGGTTCGAGTATATTATCGAAAGCAGCAGTTGTAGATCCAAGCCTTCCCTAGTTGCAGTTAGAATGTGTGTCATAAAACATTTATTTTAATGCACACAACTCAATCTTTGCTTAGCACACAAAGACAGATCTTCAAGCCAAATGGTTAAAACATATCTATCCTCCCATTTTTATTCCAAATTATCTGACAAGATTATACATAAATGTAGATTGTCTTGTTCATTATCACAATTGTGCCATTTTCAAGTTTGCAATTAAAAGTCACATTGTAGCTGAGCCACTTCACACGCATTATTGAGCACGCCCAAAATGTCAATAAATACCTCAGGCGTAGATAAAACTTTTATCAATTTCTGCTCATGGAGTTTCTGACAAAAAGTTGAAATATGGCCTTTCTTACTAATATTTCTCCAGATAAGTTATCTTGCGTGTTCCTCTTCACCTAAGAGTAGCTCTTGATAACAGGAAGTGGAGAAAATTTAGCCATGTCGGTTTTCCTATTTAAAGCTTCTCTAGGTTACCTACTACTAAGCGTCATTATTACACAATCAGGACCTGGCGTTTTTCAAATCTACAATATAAAATGAATTGAAGCCATGTGAGTTTCTCTATTACAGTCTGCTCTAGTGTATCCTCACTACTGAAATGGCTTCATTATTAGCACCATCAGGGGGACGCGCTTTTCCTAAATTACAATATAAAATGAAGAACAATGATGTAGCATCGCTTATGACCAATCAGAGTCAAGTTGACCTGAAATCTACATTGGGAGTAACTTGTAAATGGTGGGCAAACTTAATCATTCGTGTCCAAAATTTTAATTTCACCCTTAATTTTTTTTCTAGAATATTCAGAAACAACCTTGTTTGCCCTTGCTATCCGTCGCGAAGAAAACTATCTATCCTACTAGGAATTTTTTGTCAAATTCATTATTTTTTTCTAAGCTACTCAATACAAAAGTTACCGAAATAAACTTGGTCTATTTTCTTGGTTTATTTATTCTAACATATTTTAATCCTCGAAAATGTTTCTTAAGGATAAAGAAAGTGAACAAAAGGCCAGTAGACTTCCGATTTTTTTTGTATAGTACGCTACCTAAAAGAATGCTCACTAAACTACTGTCAGAAAGTTTAATGTCTCTACAGTCAAAAGAGATGATTTTGAACTTTATAGGTTTTAAATAATAGTCTGAACTGTAATTTTTTGATGTTCATTTTGAAGAAAAGATAAGTTGGTAAAAAACCAAAAAAGGCAAATTTCTTTGAGTAATTTTTTGAACGTCCGTACAGAACTTTATTGTCTATCCTCCAGTCCATTTTGAACCATTTGTAATGCGGCCTAACGGTCTTAGAAAACACGCCTTAGTGACCCCTTAAGGTTATCCTATTTCGCAATCGTGGTACCAGGTGGGGGTGTCCTAATTGAATACACATATTCAGTCGCAATAAATATTAGCCAAAACACGGCTTCAAAGAACGATTAATCAGATTACAGTCTTGTAAAAACTAGCCTTCATCTTGCGAAAACGACTGTCGTCAAACTTTAGGGCATGAATATTCTCCTAGACACATTAAGCGAACAGGTGGACCACGCTTTATATAATTGAAATTCCTAGCTCTCACTCTGTAAGTTATATTTAAAGATAAACATATATTCTTAACTAACCTAGTCAAATTAGTATGACAAAATTTCTGTGTAGCGTTTTATGTCAAGATTAGTGCCTCTATCGTCTTTCTTACTAGAGTATATGCAGATAATTTCAGACTTAAATTCTTTTTGAACATTTTACCCATGCGAAAATTCTATTCTCCTCGAAGTATTATTCAAATCTGCACTCAGATTTTAGCACAGAAGCTCCAATACAATTATAAAACTTTCTGTCAGAGAAGCGTTGTTTTTTTTGATTTCCGACCCTAATCTCAATAATATGAATTTTTCAAGGCAACTGTGAAAAAATTTTGTGAAAAAAAAAATGTGCTTTTTTCAATTAATTTCGAAAGATGCCTAAATAGAAAGCTGAAAAAACATGAAGATGAAAGTTGCATACGTCACGTGATGAGAAATTTTTGAAGTCGTCTATTGGTCAAATCTGGACCACATAACGTTTCAACTTTGAACTAATTCTTTCGATACGAAAAATACTATTAGAAAAAAATCGTAAAAAACGCAAAATTTCTGAAAATATATTTTGTCTGTCATTTGGTGTTGTTTCATGGCTGATCACAAGCACTAAAGCAATTGATTTGGCTTGCATTGTTATAGCATAATAACTGCACTGAAAATGTAGGAACTAGACCGAATTGATACCTTAAGGTCGGGGAGTGCATAATGACAGATAACAGATAATGAGCTCTTGATAAACTTGTTCTACTTAGGTTTAATTTCTTCTCAATATACATTCAAAGTAATGTTCATAACCAGGCAAATTTTGTACTAACAGAATTTTCGAATATTGATTTGTTAGAAAATTTGAGTTTCGATTAAAACTTTTCGAATTCGACAATTAATGAGAAATTTTTGAAAAAATTCCGAACATTATTAAAAAACCTTATTTTCGTTTTTAAAATTTGTTTTCATTATATGTTTTCAAATAACGAAAAACACTCTAAAATCGGCACTTAACTTTTCGCGTAGGTAACCACATATTTTTTTATGCTCTTTAAAAATCATATGACATTTTTTTGGGAATTTTGGTCGACACTATTTGGAATATTCTGATAATTGTTTTCATTTCTTGTTCAAGTTTTTCAACACCATTTTTTTTGAAATCATTACATAGCTTTGAAAATACTAGCTTTAAAATATTGAGAATGGCTTTTAACTTATCATAAATATGTCTTCAGTTTGTTCATATTTTTGCAACGAAACTAGGCTTGGGAGAAATCGTTAATCTAAAATAAATTATCACACTGCAGACTTGCAAAATTATTAAACCGACTATCCACGAATTCAATTTATATCTTCATCTTATGTACAAAAATATTTTTACAATCTGCCAAAATATGATTTATTTTCGACTTTTTTGGTCATTTTATAATTTTCGAGTTTGAACGTAGAAATAGTACTGACACCAAATATTGATAAATTGAATTCGGTGGTCGGACCGTTTTTTTCGGTTAACTAATTAATAAAGAAAAAATATTTTCCTAAATTTTGACGCCTTCAACCTATTTCTTCTGTTTCTCCCGTTTTTGAGTGTTTTTTTTTCAAAGAGATTTTAAGTAAAAATAATCGTCTGAAAAATCACGATTATACGAAAGAAGCTCGAAGTGGCCAACTTTCCGTTCGAAAGTTTTTATCGGAAATTTTTGAAGGGCAAAAAGTTTCCTGTCAAGAGAGAAAAGGAAAAAAGTGCAAATCTGTCAAATGCACAACCCTCATAAGTGAAGCCTTCGATTCAAAAGTTTATTGTTTCATTTATTGGACCCTCTGTCCGAAGGTTAACTCCGTAGATGTCTTGGGGCATTCCGTGGCTCGAAAGGCGTTAATCTGCAATTAAGGAGCCTTAATTCATGTATGAATAATTTACAAAGTGATCGATCGACTAGTGGATAATTTCGTTGTGCGTTTTTTTTCGAAATTTTTCTGTATTACAGTATTATTTTTTTGCAAATTAACTCATTCAAAAGATACTTTGAGCGGATAGAAAAAGAATTCAAGACTTTTTTCCATTAACGATAGAACAAAAGACCATGTGGACCGTATATTTAAAGGAAATAGGTTGGTTAAAGTAGTACTCGTATTTTTTTCAAAAATTGCAGATATAGAAAATTGCAAATTCAGAAAAATATGTTTAAGTTTCCAGGATATCATAGTAGTACTTGCATTGTAACATCATAATTAAAAGGAATATAGATTTCAAAATGAGGTTTATTTTGAGACACATGTATCATACTGAGAAATTTGAGTATTAAGGTAGTATAATATCTTTTAAATTAATTAATGACTTTTTTCTTTGAGAAAAATTTTTTTTGTGATTTTTTTCAAAATTTTTTTTTTCAACATTTCAAAATAAAATAATTCTAGAAATAATTAATTCTTCAGAATATTTTCTGCTCGGCAAAACTAGTTGAGGCTACTGGAAAATTGATGGCAGACACTATTTGATCTCAAAATAACAACGCCTAGTGGAGACGTTTGAAAAATAAATATGTTTGTTTTTAGTTTTTTCAGGTTATCTACTGTCCAGCTGACAAGAAATTTGTTTGCGCTTTGCCATACGCTAGATTCACTATCTCTGTCAAACTGATAATAATTAGTAATTGGGATGGCAGGTTAGCCTGGAGAGCGTTTATAAACATGCCTAGAATTTGCACTTAACGCCACTGTGGTGAGCAACCAGTGATCGAAAAAGTCTAATACAAGCTCTTTTATTTTTGGCGAATTATGGGAGAAATTTTTTAAGGAAAATCTATTTGGTACTAACCCCCTTAAGGGGATACGACTCTGATTAATCAAAGGCCTTTAGAGCCATTAAAATTGCTCCAAATGATACGGGGGCTATAAATTGTACTAGAGCCCAATCATCAAAAAATTTTTGAAGTTTTCTGATTTTTTTGATTTTTTTTTAAGTATTTTTTAAAAGATGAAGTTAAAAAATAAACGTTTGCTCGAATTTGACCAGACTAAACTTCAAAATATCGACTTGACGTAAGTCAGACTTTCTCATACAGTGTTTTATCGCTTCTGTTTGAGCTATTTTTCGAAAATCGAAGACTTTTTTTTCGGAAATATTTTTCGAAAAGGAATCAAAAAATCATATTTCGAGTTTCAGCTGGAAATTGCAAAAAAAAGCCCGGGTCTCTTTACATTGTTCAATTAGGAAACTTGATAAAAATTGAGTCTGTGCAATATATTTGGAGCACGATAGATTTGAAGTCTGAATTGTAAAAATCGACGGTTATTTGGCGTTCAGCATTAATTTCGTCGCCGGATCAGAAAAAAGGCGAATCGAGAAAAGATTGGCATAACTACC
>SCLH01001874.1:21836-58809 GCA_004367855.1 Oikopleura vanhoeffeni | reverse complement strand
CCAATTTTCTAACAAATTTGTACGTGTCCCATTTGTCAATAAGTTGAATTTGTTTCGGAACCATTCTGACAAATTTTCCGGTATAGGCGTTTTCTATCGTTGCAAAAGATTGTTGAGGTCTCGGTAAGAGGACTTACTCGACCCGCCTCAAAATTTCTAGTTAGCGTTTGAAAATTCGATGGTCTGCAGTTTTGATTGCAATAGTCAAAAGTTTCAAAATCCCGTGAAAAATTTGTTAATCTTAATTCTGCAGCAAGTTTCAGTAAAGTGAAGAGCGATCCTTTACACGGGCGCCAGACTAAAATCGTCCCAGCGTTATTATTTTTATAACGGTTCTTCCTGGGCCTTCCAGCCCAAATTTTTGATATTAATTCGGCTTTTGAAAACGACTCATCGACTAGTTCTTAGATTGCTCTAACTGAGCAGGTAAAGATCTAGGTGTGAGGAAATTAATTGTTCGAATTGGGACCATTTTTTTATGAGTTTCTTAAGATTTACTGAAATTTCTTTATTTATCATTTTTTTTTAATTGAAATAATGGTCTGGAATGGACCTTGTCTTCAAATTTACATTTTCTATTATATATTTGTTCTCAGTTTGGATCCTATCAAAACCGCCAAATCGGATCCAGTTCGTTTTCAAAAGCCCCGTCGAATTATGTACCAAAATGGTCGTTAAAATAGTGGCTCAAAGACCAGCAAGTACCGTAATAGAATATTACAAAGAATGCTTGCTTATTATTCTTCAAATATTTATCTGTGATTAAAAGTAAAATATATTACCATTGATAAATTTTTATGTGGCATTTTTCAATTTTGTTTTACGAACATTTTCAGTAGAAACAATAAGTCACGTCAGTAACCTTCAGAAACGTACCCTTAAAAAAGATAATAACAATTCAGAAGTGAAACTTTCAGCAACAGTTATTCTATTGAAATGGCCAATAAAACAAATTTTTTTCACTTATTTTCTGGTGAGACTTTATTAACAATTTAAAAATTTTTTGAAATAGTTATTGTTGCGAAAAGCTGTTTCTACGAATGCATTGCTAAAAAACTTCAATGTTGACACAAAATTTCTCACCTGAAAAATGCAGGCCCTGCCAAACCCTTTTCCATGCACTCTAACGAAACACATCCAGTTTATCTACTTTTGATCCTGGAAAAAAATATGTGCCAGAATTTGAAAAACAGTCCAAGCATTACCGAAAGGTGGCTTCGTTAGATAGTGGTACTTCTGATAACATACGAAGTCCTTTCCCTGGGGCCTATTGTGGTTTATTTTTCATTGACGAAACGAATAATCCCAAATACGAAAGACTTTTGTATGGTGAAGAAAAAATTATTAAAAAAAAAACAGTTTTTATCGCAAAAATGTAATTTGTCGAAACAAATCTTAATTTGGTTTAAAAAAAAGCTCGGGAAATAAGACCGCAATAGTGTCGGCCACCTGTAATCATTGTAGATATTGAACGTTATTAGCAACCAATGTTAAACCGTGAAGGTGGTTTTTCTCGACAAATGTTTCAAAAATTTATTATAGATCTAATTGGAACAGAAAAAAAACACATAAAAATTAAATTTAGAAATTCAAGCTTTATTAAGGCCACGTATTTAAGCGACCTCTAATGTTAATGAATGGTTGCTAATAATAATTTTTGCGGTTTTTTTGGTCTAGCTATTGACAAAACATATTTTCGGTTTGACCACTTACTCGCGAAGTTTTTTTCTCACTTTCTTCACTTAATTATCTCCATGTATTGTCTCCCAGCAAGGGTGAAGAAATAAACCTTGACCTGCTGTATTTGAAGTTTGAAATGCGCATGTTCCATGATCAAAAAAATGTAAATTTCTTCACTTGCCAAATTCAATCAGAAACGTATCGGTCCTTAATTAGATTTAATCTTTGTTTTGACTGGTTCCCGTTTAAACTGGGCCCAAAACCAGGGGGGGGGTTTCCGATATTTTATTGTCATGGGACGGTTTAGTTTTCGGAGCTTCTCCATCATTCAAAATTTTTATAATCTCAAGTGATTTGAAGATAATCACGTTGATTGGACCTCAGATAATTAGATCAAAGTTAATGTTACCTCTTTATTAAAAATTTACCAACTTGGTAACCGACTACTGAGCCATTTCTGACAATAAAATAAATTTTATATTAGCGATTCGAAATAAGGAAGGTTCAAAAGTGAAAATGCGTTTAACTGGTCGATCTTGTAAAGATTTTAGGCATTTGAAAATCCTTGTTTTATCTTGGCACATATGATATGTACATTATCCCTTATAGGATGGGTGAACCTGAGATAAGGAGGATTTGTAGTAGGTCTTCCAAATGACCCAATCGACCTTGGGATCGATAGATAAGTAATTTGGGAGAAAAAACCTTCTCACAATTTTTTCCAAAATGCGAAATGACCAAAAAATCCATGATTTTTCCGATAAAAAAAATTTCAATCAAAAATTATTTTTAAAAAATTTGAGGGACAACAACACCATAGCATTGAGAGGTGTTTTAGCCCTAACACCTGAAGTTTAGCATAGTGGAAAAAAATGGAGTTCCAGTTGCCAGAGAAAAAAAGATAAGTAATCTTGATTTTCTAAGTTTGAGCTGGACTGATTTTCACAATATTATTATTAGTTAAAAAATGAGTACCGGTAAAAAGGTCCTATGAATTTAGAATTTTCGATCTAAGGGTTGTTTTTGACGCTTTCAAATTGTTTGGGTTAAAATTTTGTTTTTTGGACTCCCAACCACTTGGTGGCGCCTGTATTTAATGTGGTCAAAAGATTCGTTTTTTTAGTTTTTTCAACAAAATTGTTAATCTTATTTCGCAACAAAAACTCATTTATTTTGGTAGAACGTAAAATTCTGCTCCAGATTGACATCTTAAGTTTTAAACGGAGACCAAGATCACGTGGTTTAGCACCGGAAGTGGAGAGTGCCGAAAACTCGAATTTATTTTAAATCAATGATTTTGGGTGCTCCAAAAGATGCGCAAGCATCAATTTTTGTGACAGAACTGTATGAGCAACTATGGGTCTCAGATGACAACAGTGAGTAGCTGGAGGCAATTCCATTTGGATTTGGTGTGTAAACAGCAACACGGTATTTAGCAGTTTAACAGAAAAAACTCATTATAAGAAATAAATAGAAAGTTAAACTATTTAGATAAAAAATTTTTTTAAAGATTTCATTTCAAGTTTAGTTTTCAGCATAAATTTTCAAAATTTTGCCGATCGCCTGATTTGGTTGAAAGATAAAATTTGCTCGAAACAATTCATTTTACCCCGGAAATGAAACCGCACGACTTAAAATTAGACAAGAAAACACATTGGCAAAAAAAAATTTAAAAATCGGAAATGGTTGTGAGGGTAAATCAAAATGACCCGTCAATGTTTAGCATAAACAAAACTGGTTATGAAGAATTGAGAAACATGTAAATATGAAAAATAAATAAAAGCCACCCATTAGATAGGAAATTTTCTTAAAAAGTTTGTTTTATCTATTTTTTTAAAATTTCGTCGATCGCTGATTGGTTTTGAAAAATAAAAATGCTTTAAAAGAACACTTTCCAACCCCGGAAATGAAAACCGCATGATTAAATTAGACTAAAAAACATAGTTTTAAATTTGTCACAAATCAGAAAATTATGTTAAGGTTACTCAAAATGACGAAAATTAAGAAGCTCATGAGAAAAAACCAAAAAATGCTTATTTGTAAGATCTATCCTTTAATTTTTGCGAAAAAAACTGCATCCACTAATTATTCTTGACCAAAACCACCATAAGCACAGTATGTTTTACAAGAAGACACTTTTCAAAACTGCAAAAGTAATCTGCCTTCAAAATTGAAGCCTCCAATTTTCACAGATGAACGTTTATACGGTAGTAATTAAATCTTTAAAGACAAAGCTTTTTTGAATCCGGCAACTGAACAATTCGAAAACGCCAAATAACCGACGATTTTCACAATTTCTAGACTTCCGAATCTATCTCCTTCGAAGATTATATTTGGCAAAATGGCCACAAATTTTTATCAAGTATCTTCCAGAACTTGTAAGAGATTAAGACACGTTTCACTACCCGCCGTGGTTAAAAAGACGGTTTCAAATTTAATTTTGTGTGAAAATGAGCCCCAATCCGGCCGAAAGCCGATAAAGGAGACATTTTATATTTATTTCATTTAATTCTTGTTAGGAAAATGAGCTCAAAACAGGCACGAAAGGCGAATATAAGGGAGATCCATAAAGTTGTTAATAAGTTAAATTTATGAGCAACAAGAAGACCCAGACGTTTTCTCAACACGAGTGTTGCCGCGAACCGAGCTTCAATTCGGCAAGTCAGAGGTTTCGGCAAGCTTGAATTTGAGAGAAAAAAAGTTGCGAGATCTGGCGAATGAGACTCGGGTTTAGAAAAAATAAAAGAGATCAGATTCCCAAGCTGCTCAGATGAAGGCAATTGGCTGTATGATGCAGCAAAAGGGAGGAAGGGCTCATGGGTGTCCTAATAAGGGTAAGCAAAAGAGTGTCGGCTCCAATCGGCGGCCCAGCCTCTTTTGACAGAGCCCAGTATAGACACAAACAGAAATTCGGCAAGCCCGCGGTTACTTCGCGCTGCGGAAGCTCCAGACGGCCTCTAGAGTTTGAGAATTTAAAAAAAGGGGTCCCAACATAAAGAGACCCATTTTAGGGCGATAATGACAAGGTGACACCAATCGTCACATAAGTGCGTGAAACAGGAAGTCACTTTACATAGTCTTTGCACGATAATTATACTAATATATAAAATTCTATTCCTCACCGAGAACCCGCCGAAGTAATATCAGAAAATACAATATTCAAAATGAGAGCTTATGATCTCACACATTAATTATGTATTGATTAAAATTAATGCATCCCGACATAAGTCGTTCCAAGGCCCGATAAAAAGTCACGTTTATGTTGTTTAATTTTTAAATTGGTGCAAAAAAGAGCCAAAAGCGGGCCCCGAAAGCAGAATCGGTAGGAGACGGAATATAGACCAGAGGGGTAATGAAAGGTTCAGTAGAAAAAACAGTAGCCAAATAGAGTCTCTCCTACAGCAATCCTATATTGATAATAAGGATCAACGATGTGTATTAGTGCTGATATGAAAGGTTAGGTTCAACCGTATTTGTTGTGCCAGATGGCCTTGAGAAAAGACATATCTGATAATCTTCATACACAAGTAGGCAGATGTCTACAGCGTGATCGGAAAAATGGCAGGAATACAAATATAGTCATTTGAAAATAATTGAAACGTCTTGAAATCTCATGTTTAAAAATATTTCGTTATGTTTACGCCCACAATTAGTTATATCGACTGAAATAGAAATACAGGTGCTGTGTCTTCATATAATACAATTTAAATACTAAAGTTATATGGAAAAATATCCTATTTAGCTGAAAAAACTGACATTTGATTAATCTCAAATGTCTTTTAAAATTACATCAAAACAAAAAAGATATCGCGAAACTCATCTATGAACTCAATGAATATGAAAATATACTCCTCTGGTATTATTAATTGTAGTTCCTTATTTCTCGTTTGGGGAAATTTAAAAATCTCGCGTCCCCGCCATTAAATAATGGGCGCTCATTTTTTGGTTAAGCTAACAGGGAGATATGAGACTAGCATTCATATATTCCTTTGTGATGAATTTATTTGAAAAAAAATAATATATAAATTCTCCGTATTATGATTCGCTTTCAAGTCAATTCTACGGGCGGCGGTCCGAGTGATCAAGAGACAATGTAGTTTGAGCATTTCAGACAATGTAACGATATAAATCGCAACAGAGACCTAAGTACAAAAATACACAGCTCTTGTATTCGCTCTGAGAGAGATATAAAATCGCACACTGACATATTAAATGCGACGCGTGCTCATTAGGTGGTGTCTGGCTAGTTCACGTAATATTGACTTTAAATGTACCAATATTATTATAACAAAATCTTAATTATATTATATCTACAACATCAAACCGCGCTCGTTTGAGTCGCCTGTGTGCAAAAAACTTCGTGTGTGCCTTATATCTGAAACCCAAAAATTCTACATGTAAAAGAAGCATTAAACCCCTTGATCGGCACTATACAGCGGGTGGGATGAAAATTTTGCCGCATCTATTTGTAAGCGGCCATTTCGTATCAACATAATTATACAACTTCAGGTGAAAGAAATTTATTCAGTCTTGATTCAGTATGTTAAAATATCTCTCGTAATACAAAACTCGCGATTTTTTGATCGTGTGTTGATAAATTTAGGTCGTAATCTAAGAGATAGTGTCCCTCGCCACCAGTCGCTCAATTCGCCCGGTTATTTGCCAGGATCCAACAAAAGAGGACTATAAATTTTTAAGCCACTTATATATAGAATTTGGTATCATACTACCGTTACGTAATCTTGTGAAAATTGGAACTCTTAATAAAAAGTTTGTTTCGATACCAGCTAAAATTGCATAGTCTATCATTCCGCAAATTTGGATTACCCATTTTATACATCTCGGAAACTATTTACACTTCGAATTATCTGCGGTAGAAAAATACCTTCTCGATTAAAGTGAGTGTGTTTTCTTAGTTCGCTTATCTATTTATATCATTTCCTGTGTTGACTTTTTCTATAAATGCTTAACACCTTTAATTTTGATTATTAACGAAAATTAGTAATTTCTCATTCTGATACGCGCGTATAATACCTCTATTTTCGAATATCTTCTGGGAAGAAAATTGAAAAATATGCAAACAAAATAGACCTTAGCCTCGGTTATTTCATATAGGGCCGGTTGAGCATTTCTTATTTTTCAAGCCAAATCATCCCGATCCTCAGAAACGACTTCAATGATTGTCATGTTATAATTTTTCTGACACATCTACAAGACACAGCAAAATTATAGATCATTTGTATTTATCGAAAATATTATGAAATACTATGTTCTACAAGAAAAAAATTCTTCTGTTCCTTATGTAATAGATCAGCGTTGACTTTTCTATTTTTATTATCTTAATAGAGCTTGTGATCTTTTTATACATGCTATAACATATTCCAAATTATATCCGCACGTGTGTTTTTACACCACCAAATCATTAAATCGCGTCTAGCACCACCTTGATCATCTGAACCCCTATTAGTTGCTAAATATGGTTATCAGAAAATCCTGTGCATGGATTTAGCGACCGACGCACAAATCTTATTCATCCTCAGAATCAGTTTACTCAATTTGATGAAATTTGATTTAATTGCGCTCCTTCTTGACCCTCCCAACCCTCCCTGGTCATCTGGTGCTTGCTTGACCGCTCCCCTAGTTTGCCTATTTAATTACCGTGTTTTGCACAAAAAAATATGGTCGTACTAGCTTTCTTGGCGCCATTGAATCTTTTTCTGGAGGACACACCCACTATATGAATATGAAATATAAAATTACTAAACGAATCGAGAAAAGAGTTATTTTCCCATACACGGACAACGCCTCCTATATTTTTCCTCTTAAAAGAGTTGCCGTTCTGTAGAGCACCCCCACTTAACTCAGACTGCGCTCTCCGAGTGTCGTCAGCCTCATAAGAAAAAAAAAAATTTAAAACTTAATAGTATATACCCTCAGTTATTCCAGCGAGTTAGTATTCTCATCAAAAAATAGAGAGAGAGCTTCAAAATGTGAGAAACTCCAATACTCTCCAGATTAACAATAGTTTCGACTATCTCTTTATATAAATCCACAGTACCCTATTTTTATGGCACTGTAATCTGCCCGTTATATAGATTAAACGATACTCTTTAAATATATATATCGTTATACAATCTAGATACCTCTATATTACATTAATTGAGTGCTAGACCTTCTCCCGATTTAAAGGCATGTTATCCTAAACCAACTCCCCTCACCTCGTCTTTTGGGCATAAGGAATCCTCTGCGCTGAAGTGAGTAATCTATTTCAAACAGCTATTATCATGTTCAGAATCTTTTATTCAATTTGTAAACCTCTTTATGTCTCTTAAGAGATCTTTTTATTTCCTTCTCTTTGTTCTGCAACTGGTCTAAAACACTCAGAAATCTTCTTGTGTATTTATATTCTGAATAAATGTGCTAGCTTATGCTCTATTTATTCCACGCATCTAATCAGCTACTATATATTAATAGTTGTTATGTCTTCAAAAAACGCCTCCAGGTCAGCTCGAAGACCACAATGTTATGCGAATTGTAATATGATTTTCATTGAGTAAAATAAGTTAACGATACACATTTGAAGATCTCTCAGAAAATATTGTGTGCGCATATTTTGATGAATACAGAGTCATTCTCATATTAACATATCTCAATGTTGAACTCATTTCAGCTAATGGAATATGAGCGCTCTCTAATACGTGAATCTGAATAATCGTGTTAGATTGAGTAATGTGATTACACTTAATTATATGTTAGAGAGTACACGATATTATTCCATTTGTAAAATCATACGTTATATACAAAACTATGTGTTAAAAGTAAGTTATGAACATTTTAAAAGTTTTATACGGCGCAATGTAGCTCTAATACTTAAAATTTAATATTTTGTTTTACTTTCAGATTTGGCTAGATCAAGTGAGTACTCTATCCGATATATGCAACACAGATACTAGAAGTAAGCTGAAAGAAACTTTTGAAAATTAAGTTAAACGACTAAAGTAATGTCATATTGAAATTTAGGAAAAGATATCTTAGTGTTTTTTAGAAAAAAATGATCGTACATGATTCAATAATACATACATTTCTATCGAAGTTTTTACTTCCTTGTTGTTACTAATAATTACAACCATATTTATTCTCCTACAATAACTATTTTCCTGCAGGAGAAAATTATTAAGTTAAGATTAGGTGATTCTAATTATCATATTTCATTATATATGTTCATAAATGACCTAAATCACTCGAAAAACTTAGAGATTATCGCCGGATCTCTCACATTTATTAAACACAGAAGATGTACCAGTCGATTCATTAGCCCGAGTTGAACTTATAGTTACGGCTATGGAGAGGACGCTGAAATGCGGTCGTGTCATTTTTGATATTGTTCAAGGCGAAAAGAAGTTCAAGGAAAAAGCACAAAGCATTGATCCTATTGAAATAATTTATTGTGACCAAAAAAAATGCGACGCGAGCATACTTCTTCTTTTAGAGGAATTATACTCCAACCCAAAAAACTGTGTGCCAATGATTTTTGTTCAAGAAAGTAAAACTATATACCCCATCTGACTACTCAAAAAATAGAAGTAATAAATTAGTGTCTTGCTCCCCTGCCAAAAGGCCCACTAAAGTAAAAATGTTCCCTACCGCTCCACTTCGAGTTAAGACTTCGTTACACTTTTCTTGGGTGATCTAAAAATGGTTATCCACTGAGTGTTGTTAATAAGCTAATACAGGATTATTTTCTCATCCACACCAAAGGTTAACCTTGTTTCATGGCCAAGGGATGTACGTGGAAGCACCAAAATTTTGGAAAATGCCATGTCGAAAACAATTTGCGAAAAAAATAATCATCCGCGAAGGTAGACAATTAATAACGACAAAATTCGCTTTCTCGGATTTACCTTCAATGTTGTTGCTATATAGGAAATCCTTCATTTGTCACGCCGGGTTCAACCCATCCTAATCCCTTTATCACTTATTGGTTAGAATGCCGTAGCCACTACTCCTTTTTTAACGTGTGATTCAACGTTTCGCAACGCATTTCTAACCAAAAAGTGAAATATAAAGGGATATACTAATTTAACACAGGTATATTAATGAAAGTTTCAAGATCAAATTTTCAGAAATCTCGAAACAAAAAAATGTAGACGCGGCCACTAAAATGACTTTCATTTTTTTTTTACCTTCTCAAATTCATTAGTTTAAATCGTATTACAAAAATCTTTGAAGATTTAGTCTAATGTTATTTGAATATTCAAGTGTTCTTACGTTGCGAAATGAAAAGAATACGCCAAAATTTATAATTGGGTCAAGTTAAAAATTTTAGTTTTGCTTCGTGGATGAAAAGAGACTTACCTTAATCCTTTTAATTTATAGGCTATATAACCTTGAACAGATAACTTTGAAATAAATTTATACAGTATAACCTAGCGGTGTCCGCCGGGACTTTTTGGAGATGTGAATCCTAAGCGTCGGAAATTATTTTAAGGTGCGTTTCCGAAAAAAGGAATTTTTGATGAAAGAATTCGAAAAAAAAATTTTTTTTTCATTTGTTCTAAGTGACCTCAAAAAAAGGGCGAAAAAAAAAGTGATTTTTTTTCTAATTGGCCCATCCATTTTGACCACCCTCCCCATCCTAAAAAAAATATTTTCTGATATTTTCAGAAATTTGAGACCAATTTCGAGTGAGGGTTAAAATTTCAGGCTGAGAATTCACATGGGACCAAAAATCAATGATCGAAAATTTTAGGGGTTTTGCAGATTTTGAGTTTTTTTATAAAATTAAGGTTGTATACTAACAAAGTATATTCCGGAAATGTGCACTGGTCGGTTTCTGCCTATTTAGGACAGGTAAAAATTTTCCCAAATTGTCCTTAATTGATTATTAATTATCAATAAATTATTAATTTAACTTTTATTTCATTTTGTTTGGCTGGTTGCCAACCGGATAATGTCCATTTTAAAATATTCCGACGCTCGATACTAGACGCACGGTGTTCAACCAGTTCTCAGATAACTTCAATTAAGCTGAGATTTTGGGGATTTTGAGTAATGTGAGGAAAAAATTCGATTAAAAACGGAAAAAATCTTTAAAATTTTCAAAATCGCTTGATTGGCCGAAAGCTGCATTGGCAGAATAGCCAAAAAAAAGAAATACTGTGGAATTTCTGTCCTAAGCGGACACACCTTTAAGTGGACCAAAAACAGCAAACAAAAACCTACGCATTTTTCCTGAAAACCCGAAATCTCGCGATCAAAACGGGATTTTTTTCAAAACATTTAAAAAAAAAAAACAAGCTTCTATTTAAGGTATTTAATAAAGTTCAGATTGAATATTTTTTGATCGGCAGTGTGGCGCAGCTCTTGTAGTGCGTCCACAGACAATTTAATTCTTATCCGAAGGTCTTGGGTTCGAGTCCAGCACTTGCAAGTTTATGAATTACATTCAAAACACTTATAAAACATAAAGGTAGAATAATTTCTGTTATTTATTTAAAAAAATTTTCCTAAAATAATTGTAGTTATTGTAACTTAAATAGAATATTTAAGAAATCGTGAGGTTTTTTGCTGAAACCGATTTTTAGTATTTAAAAAATTTGACCCTATTTTGTCCGCCTTAGAGACGATTTTTTAATTTATAGTTTCTTAGATAACAAAAAATAGAAAGAACGACTTCTAGGTTGAACTTTTGTCTGGCAATAGTTCTCTTTTTATTAAGGTTGACCCAGGGGTCGGCACAAGATTTGAAAAATTTCTGTCCCCTGTCCTGAGGCAGGCAAATTTCAAAATTTTCTGTCCTGTCCAACCAGTCCTGTCCTTGAGGGAGGAAAATTTTCAAATTTTGTCCTTGTCCTGTTCTAGGATTGCCGACCCCTGGTGTTGACCACTGTCTATAGGCTCTCTAGGGCGTTATTTAGAGCCAAATAGGATAAGCGGACAAAACGAGGTACGTTTTTTGTCGCTCTAGAAGATTTTGTAATTTAAAATTTCAAAATATAAACAAAAACTTTTAAATTTAACTTATTGGTATAGTATTTATAATCTTATGATGTTAACCAGGGATTCTATAGCGAATTCGACTTCAGTTTTTCAACTCTCTACGCCCATCTAGGGGTGAATTCGTAGAAGCAAAAATAAGTCCAAGTGGACAAAACAAGTAATTGTTTTGTCCGCTTAGAGGGATATTGTAATTTGAAAAGTAACCAAAACATATTAACAAAAACTTCTATTTAACTTATTTGCAGTATTTATTATTTTATTGATGTTTACCATGTCTATAGAGGAATTTGGCTTAAGGGTTAAAGCTCTTTTAGCGCCCTCTAGGGATGATTTAGAGCAAAAATAGTCTAAGCGCGACAAAACGGGGTACCTGCTTAGCGGCAACAAAACGGGATTTTGGAAAAGTGTCCCGCTTAGACAGAATTCAACAGTATCTATAGAATATGCCGATTTTTCGATTTCCAACTTTTCAATACTGGAAAGTTTTACTGAAAACAAAGTTTCTGTACTTTTCGAGCGAAAAAACAAGAAACAGTTCTTTCTTATTTTCCTGGCACTGCAATTTGGTACCAATTTAGGATTCAAAGTGGGTTGGAAATATCTGTCTTAACTCACAATTATTTTTGTATGTTTAGTTAGCTCAACGAATTTGTCACAAAAATCTCGAAATTTTTCGTTTTCTCAATCAATTTTCTTACGTATGTTAAAAATATTTTCTGGCACCCTCAAAATGAAAAATCAACACCGAGCATTTGTTTTATCAGTGCGTAAAAATATTCAAGTCTATAACTTCCAGCCGTTTTTCCGTGTACCCTTAATTAATGATGTAAGGGCTTGGCCAATCAGCGAGTTCTAAAATTTTAATTTCTATCAGTTTTTAATCGGCATTTTCATAATTCCCCCACATCTCAGCTAAATATCCGATTAAATTAATAAATAGAGAAAGAGTTATTTTTCGTAAAATTTAGGAAACATTTTTTTTTTTTTTTTTGTTTTTTTTTCTTTTTTTTTTTTTTTGGCATTTTTTTGAATTTATAAGAAAAATTTAGACTGAATGTCAAAAGCTTTCTTGTCAAATTTTGTGAGCGGTTTAATATTAGCACATCAGAGGCTGTTCAAGGGTTTCTTAAGGTCACTCTTTGAGTCCAAAGTTAGAACTAGATTTTCGACCATTTTTTTGAGCTTTTTGAGAAAAATCTTCGAGTACTCTAAGCCCAAGGTCATAAAAAATCTTGCTTCGCAGTCAATCAGAATACGTTTAGAGGTCACTAAAGGTCGCTTGAGCAACTTAGAATATTTTCGACACATTCTTTTTAACTCTTTTCGGTCTTGTTTACTTATCTCCGGAATTCAGAAAAAATCGAATGTCAGGTTTTCGAGTTGATTTTTAGACTCCATCCCGGCGGACACCCTAAGTATAACTTATAAACTGTATAAGTTAATACCTTAATTTCGATTACAAAATGACTTCAGCTCGATAAAACAAAACTATTATTTTCGATCATTAAAATTTCAAGCCTCACCTGCGGAAAATGTTTCATCACCTACCTGCGCATCTGTGTTTTAAAATACTAAATTATGATTTTAAGAATTATCTCATCAGAACTTTATTTTTAAGGAAAATCGTTTTGATGCTTACTTACAGAAATTGTTTATTAAAATTCCGTTTAAATTTGATTTTTGAAATATCGCGTTTCAACTCATAACAACTAAAAATTGCAGCTTAATTATTATTTTCAGTGGTATGTATGAAATACTGATCTCAGCAAATAAACTTTGATAAATAATTTTAAACTAAAAATGAGTCTTATACAGTAGTGACGATTTGAAATAAGAAATTTCAAAAGTCAAAAATCGATTTCAATGTGTTTAAGCTATCTTGTAGAGAATTTTTTTCTGGTCATTTTAAGACCCGGGATTTTTTTTGGTTTTGAGATTTTTTCCAAAAAAAAAGTGTTTAAGTGTTTTAAGGTGCGAAAAGTGACCTTTTAGTCCGCGGGTTCTCACGGGAGTTAAAATAACGGTTTCAGAAATTAAATAGGTGGACTCGACAGCGAAGGGTTTTCTCCAGAGGTGGGATTTTTTGCAACGTTATCGGATGTACCAGCTGGTCAAAATTGACCGGTAAAGTATACCTACCGGTACCGGAAGTCAATGGCTTCATTAATTCTTTATCACCTAAAAGATGCGCAATTTATGCGGTTGACCGCAAGGGGCGCAGAGGGAGAATTAATCGGTTTTCACTCAGGAAAAAATGTCACCAACAAAAAAATCCTTAGTTTAAAAAATGACAAAAAAAAATTCTCTACCAAGATAGCTTAAACACATTGAAACCGATTTTTGACTTTTGAAATTTCTTATTTCAAATCGTCAGTGGTTTCAAAGATATTGCCCGCTCTAGATATTGCCCGCTCTAGATATTGCCCGCTCTAGATATTGCCCGCCTGACTAGATAATTCCCCCCTTTTTGGGCATATTTCGAAGAAAAAGTAGCCTTTCAAGGAGCGGTAGTCGTAAATCATAGTTATAAAGCCCTTCATCAGCTATATTTATTACAATAACTTTAATCGAAATATTTTGGCGATTCTAAATCGAATTTGGACAATATTAAGTTTTGAATTGATTAGTTTTCGCAATCGGAAATAAACAAGCACTCTCATAAATTATTATCATTTATAAGAATTGAAACTTCCAGACACGCTCTGTTGAAAAATGTTCAGTGGTTAAATTCATGAAGATCGTAAAAACGAATCTCTGAAAATTACGGGGGAGATAGATTATCTTACCCCCTGATTTTTTAACATGAAATTTCTTAAAAATTCAAGCCATCTATAATCTAATATTCAAATGTTATACAAGCAATAAATTTTTAATAAGAATGCGCTCATTTTGAATAAAAATCAAGTTGTTACAGTAAAAATTGAGAGAGGAGATAGACTTTTAAATTTCAAGATTATAAAATTTCTAGCGCCGTTTCCGGTGAATCCGGAAATCATATCAACTAATTTTTTAATACAATCGACAGCAGGCTTGTAAAAGGGATGAGATAGATAGGGATGGGGATGCATCCCTTGGAGATTGGTGGGGATGACGGGAAGGGGAGGATTCGTCTAGGGATGGCATCCAACCTTTATCCTAAGCCATTTTTTTGTTTATTCCCACGATCCCCACTTATCTCAATTCATCCCTTTTATCTAATTTTAAATGAATCTGTTTCAAATAGATTAAAGGGGTTACGGGGTAGCGTAGCACCGTGGATTTCGGGCAAATTTTGCGTGGGCTCTAAGCTCGGACAATATTGGCCCTAGGTGATCAGACCCAGTGGAATTCAAAAATCTTACTTGAAATTTCAAAATGACCATAGGCGTCTAGGCTTCATATAAACAGCTGAAATTTCGAAATTTTGAGAATATATTAAAAATAACATACTAAAAGTTTATAACAGACCCAAAATTAAACTCTCAAATCCAAATGATCTGAGGTTAGGCTTAAAGGCCTAAGAATTCAAATTTACATAAAACATTAAAAAATTCGTATGTGCGAGACCCTGGAATAAACTACTTAAAAAATTTCCAAAACTGATCATAGGCTTTTCTAACTTCAAAGAGAGCCGAAATTGAATTTGAAGAATTTAAAATTAAAAATAACTCAAAACTCGGTATTAGGTAACTTGGACAAAGAAAGTGGAAAAATAATCATTTTTAAGTCTTACAAAAATAACACGCGGGCTGTTCTGGCTTCATAAGAAGAGAAGTACCATCTAAAACGGGAATTTAGAAACTTTGAAATTGGATATTATATTCATTATTGAAATTTAAAAAAAAACCTAAATAACGACCGATAGAACGAGATTTATATTTGTTATTAAATTTGTTAAAAAAGAGCCTCAATGGCCAAAGCCGAAAAATGAGATGTTATGCTCTTTATTAAAATTTGTTGAAAAAGAAGCCAAAATCAGCGAAGGCCGATAAAAAGATTGTATAGTTTTATTATTAAAATTCGTTGAAAAATGAGCCCCAGATCGGCTCGAAGGACGGATAGAAGAGGGTGTCATGTTTTTCATTTAAATGGTGTTAACAAAATGAGCTCAAAATGGCCGAAGGCCGATAAAAGTGTTTTAAAATTTTTGGTAATATTTTCGTTAAAAATGATTCAAAATTCGCCGTTAGTAATTTTTGAAATTTTAAAATAGCTGAAAATGCCAAATCGCAATTCTAACGCTTAAACTTTTATTTAGAAAAAACTGGGGAATAAATAGGTATACCCCTTTTTGGGGATAGATGGGATTAAAAGGTGGATGCATCCATCCCAAATTGGGAATCAATGAGATGGATAAGGATTGAAAAATCAGTAGGGATGCATCCTTTACAAGACTGATGAACGTATTTGTTTATAAATTGTTTTTCCGATTTGATTATTTGAGTAATTCTGTTTTTTTATTAAAAAATGGCGTTTTTTTAAAATTTCAAAATTATTATAAAGTGATTTTTCTATCTATTTTTGCGACTCTCATCCCTAAGGGGTGGTCGTCGCATTTTAAGGGTGTTTCGATAGCCAATTCGCACAAGTACAAAATGCGTTGGACCAACTTTACCTCTCTATACTTAAACAAAAATCTTGCACCAAAAAACATATCAATTTAACGAGGCTCTGTCCGAATTCAGAAACTCTTACAAAATCGGAATATTTTTATCCAATGTATCTCTCCCTGAGTTTAAGTCAGCAAGATTCCATGTTTAAATTAACCGGACAGGACGTGAGCAACACCCAGTTGAGTTTTGGAAAATTCTTTGATTGGCTTCAAATCACAACAAAAAACTCGTATTTGCTCTTAGTTAACATAGGTAATCTACAATCCAGAGTTTTGCGCAAAAGATGCTCAACTTTCTTCTTTTGCCAATCTAAAGGGGTAACTTTGAAACAACTGTAGTTCAACTAAAAACATGTCTATGTACAGTCAGGAAAGTATAGGCAACTTACAATGTGGCCGAGAGCGCTAGCCTATCTGTATCTCACAGAGTACAACTTTGCTTTACCGGCTGTTCCCCCTTTCGGATTGATTAGCGATTCTGGTTTTATTCTTGATTATGGCAAGTTTTTTTAAATATTCGCTTTTGAAAATAACTCATCCGATAATTCTTAATAACTCTACGGAGTCACTCATCTGAGCTAAATATTGTGAATAATTAAAAGTAACAAAATTGGTCAAAATCGACCATTGCTTCAATTTTAAGAAAAACTAATAAATAAATAAATTCAGAATCCAGAAAAAAAGAAAAAAATGGTCCGATAGACAAGTTATTTAAGTTATTGATAAAAGTATCAATGAAGAATAAAAATTATATTTGAATTTTATATTTGATTATTGACAAAAATTACGATAAGAAAATGGTTCAAATTTCTTAAATTTGCAGAAGTTAGAAATGAATCAGTTGATAAAAAAGCGTTGTAGCACCGGAGTGTGAATTTACTTATTAAGCATCCGGTTGACCGTGTAAATAGGGAGTCACGAACAGACAATTCCTCGTGTCCCAGACGCCCTTCCGTTGCTTGTGATCCTCTGGAACGTCCTTGCCCGGGCACACTGACAATATGATCCAGCAACTGCTACTGGCAACTGACGCACAAGGACTTGGCACCCGGCGAACATCGAATGAGCCAGGAAAAGAAAAAAGATCAGCAGATCGATCTGGGCCGAAAAAGAGAGAAACAAAGAATTATTGAGATTTTGTAAACTATGAGAAAAAATAATGTTTACTTCTATTCGAATTTGAATTTATTGTACAATTAAAATAAATACAGCCCAGTGTAAAATACACAACGCGACTTTTTACTATGTCTAAATACTTCATAATTACATAGGATATTTTTAGTACACTAGAATTAATATTCAGTCCATATAATAATAAATACAGCCCAGTGTAAAATACACAACGCGATTTTTCACTATGTTTAAACACATCATAATTATATAGGATATCTTTAGTACACTAGGGTTAATATTCAGTCCATAAGAACTTAGGCTTAGGATTTAAAACTTTTACTTGCAGACCCAAGGTCTATCCCCCTATCAGTCAAATCTCATACGAGAACAAATAGTCACCCTGGGTGACGCAGATAGCATGTAAATATACAGATGACGCGATTAAGTGGATTTCTGCTTGATAAAAACGTGTTAATTTTTTTTTCTTTCATAGTGAGTGCCCTGAAGTTGTCATTATTATTAACAAGATATTTGTGCTCAGTTTGAGCTATTCAAGAATGAAATCGGATGAGTTGTTTTCAAAAGCCAAATTATTTAAAAATTTTGGCCAAAAATCTAGCAAATAACGACCAGGAAGTCGCGTAATCGATTTGACACAAAATTGTATCAGAATGATTTATTTCCGGTCTAATGAGCAATTGCTGAATGTTACCAAAATTCTAGAAATTTGAAATAAAGGGGGAACTTTTTGGGGCTTGTTTCGATATTCGCTGGCCCTAATAATACTTTCCCATAATATTTCAAGTATCCGTTTTTAAAACAAAACGGCAAATAATTTATAAATTTCTTATTATCACGTTCTTTTTCAGCAACCATCACCCCCTTAAATGGACATCTCGCTCGAATTATGAGATTTAATTTCAAACACTTTGAATTTCTCAAAAATAAAGTGGGCTTATCAAAATTAATTTGATAACGTTTGACATGAATTTTATATTCTGAAAATATGCATTTGAACGTCTGTTATATTATATATTTATTCTACATTTAGCAAAACTTCTATGCTGAAAGTAGCTTAAATTAAAAGATTTCGTCTTCAAACCTCGACTGATTTAGCATGGCATACTTCTATGCCCTTATGTTTGATTTAATAATAATAATAGACTCGGCATCTATAAAAGTAATTTTTGATCAAATATTAAGAGTAAAACCGATTTTTTAAATAATGTCAAACCAAAATAAGATTCGTTAATCGATACACTTTGATTAAAAAATAACTATATATAAACCGTGCCACCTTTAATTTTCATTTTCAAATGAAAAAACATTTGTTTCGACAGTTTTGCTTTTGTGATGATTGCAGGCCGCAGTACAGTTTTGATTACTATAGAATTACTAATCAGAATACTAGGGAAAATTTTTTAACAAGGTAAGAAGTAATTTTTTTCAATTATTCAATCTTTGAAACTTAAAAAAGCTACAATTGAACATTGTACGGAAAATGAATAAATTTTTAACGCGATGAGAATGTGATATCACATCTAGGTAGGATCTTAAGGCGGTAACCGACGCGTTTTACCTTTGTTAAAACGCCAGTCCTGTTCTAACGGACAGCCTCACAATACTGGAATCTTGGGATATTTTTGTCTGAATTTTTCAAATAATGTATTAAAGTTAGTCGTGATACTGGTTAAAAAACCAGGTTTTTGACTAAATTTGTATCATTTCATTTAGTCATGAGATTTCAAAATTTTTTAA
The DNA here is from genome assembly GCA_004367855.1 of Oikopleura vanhoeffeni. NCBI lineage: Eukaryota > Metazoa > Chordata > Appendicularia > Copelata > Oikopleuridae > Oikopleura > Oikopleura vanhoeffeni. The sequence continues at coordinate 39,668 of SCLH01001874.1, read as the reverse complement.
TTTTTCTAACGCCCACTATTAATGGTTTTTTAGGAGATAAAGTGGAATTAGAAATGTAATTCTAGGTTTATTTGCGCAAAATCGACAAAAATTACATGTTAAATTGACTGTTTTGGGTGTATTGAGTCTTCATTCAATTTCATTTGGAGCATGGATGTCAGATTTGTTTAAAAAAAAGCACTTTTTACAAATTGTGTGTTCCAGGTTAAAGTGGAATTTGTTTTACAATATCTTCTTTGGTTTGCTTATGCGAGACGTTCTAAGTTTTGGTTGTGTCTAATTCGCCAGATTTCCCAATTTTTGATCAATTTTAAATTTTTTTACTTAAAAAGTTTATTTATTTTTTCCTATAGCTTACATAACAAGGGAACGGATACCGAAAAAAAAATAATAATTTTGATATGGTCTTCTCAAAATACAGCACGATTTCGAAAAAAAATCCTTGGAAAAAATCCCAATTTTTTGAAATTTTTTTGTTGCATCGAAATGATACAAGCTCACAGTGCTGTTCACAAATTATTTTGCTATCGGAATCGATGCACAAGGATCTGACTTACGTCATCGTTTTTCTGATTTGATCTATAACAGTGGGTGAGACCAATGGCACACACGAGCTTTTCGAAAAAGTGTTGCCCATTGTCTCACTGTTGTCCATTGTCTCACACGAAAGGTGTTGCCCATTGGTCCATCAGTTATAATCATCTCACATAGTTATAAATGAGAGTAGCATTTGAAGCTACAAAAATTAATTTTTGAGCATAGCTGATGTATCAGATGCCTCAATAGTACGGCAACTTCCTAAGAGTTGTCTATCGTACTTGGAAAAATTGAATTATTCTGACGTCGGGTTCTCAGAATTCACTTGAAATATGTGAAAAACATTCATTATCGTCACCCACATCCTTAAAGAATACGCTTATTGTCAAAAAACTTCGAACAAACACAGTTTTATGAAGTTTAGCCGAAAAACTTAGAATACACCATGATTTCAAAATTAGCCGAAAAACTTTAAACGACATCCTATTTCCATGGAATTAGCGAAAAACTAATAAACACACCATATATTAGATTAGCCGAAAAACTTTTAGAATACACATGTTTTCAAAATTAGCCGAAAAACTTTAAACGAACCTATTTTTAAGGAATTAGCCGAAAAACTTTTAAAAAATGTCACCAAAAAATCAAAATTAGCCGAAAAACTTTAAACAACACCATTTTTTGGAATAGCCGAAAACTTTAAATGTACTAAAAAAATCAAAATTAGCCGAAAAATTATGCTTAATAAATCATCTTATAGCCGAAAAACTAATTTGTAGCCGAAAAAAATTTTAGCCGAAAAACTATCAACCCCACACAGGGGTGCCCATTCTCACTAGTCAATTTTTAATTTGATACATGTATTTTCTGAAAACTTAAACACAGTTTTTCGATAGTTTGTTCTAGATTATAAAATTTAACAATCATATTGTGAAATTCACAAATATATTACAAGATATATTTAAAAATTTGAGCGTAGCGAAAAATTTTGAAAGTATTGTTTATAATTTCAGTTTGACGGACGAATTATTTCAGTCGCGAATATTAAACATATATTGACTTAGTTTTTTGTTATTTATTTCAACAATCACGAGCCAGACAAATATAGACATACTTGAACCGCGATGAACTTGTCTATTTTTCTCTTGATAAGAATAAAAATAAAATAATGTAAATGATGGCTGACTGCTAGCATTAATTAACTATGCAGTCTTTGATCTCTAAAGTTCCCACAATCACAGAAAATGATTACAAAAAATATTATTTAAAAAATTGCACCGCGTGATCCCTGCTATTTGTTTGTCTCTTTATCAAACTTCTCTTAAAAAGTTAAATATAATAAAATAAATATGGTTGGGCTGGTGTTTGATAAACTTTTTAGTCTTCAGAGTCTATTGAGTCTATTTTGACTGTACTTCGTTGATATAAGGCACTCATAGTTGATAAAATTCAACAATAATAGTTTGTTTCCTATTTGTTTTATCGATTAAACTTGTTGATCGTTTGTGGTTAGGGAACCAATCAGCTGTCGCAGGCAACTTAAGAGGGGAATACAAAAGCTCAATTTAATATCACATAACTTTTTTGATGAAATTTGTTAATTCTTAATAAATTATGACTACAAAAAACAAATATATGAGTAGCACAAAAAAGACTATTGGCGCGTAAATTGCCAGAGATTGTAGCTGAGACTGAACAAATGTCCCGGAATTAAATTTTTGTCATTTTATCCAAAAACAAAAAGCCAAGATGGTTCCGTACAAATCCTGTTACAGGTTTGATTATGGTTAGTAAAAGATAAATTAAATACGATATTGGCCAAGAATTAGCAACTAATAACGATTAAGCAGAATAGCACTGAAAATCAGCAAATGAATTTCAAAACTTTTTTCAATATTTTACGATGTAAACAAATATTTAATAAATTAGCAGTTAAATTTGAACGTTTCTATGTTTTTTTTAATAAACATACATTTTATTACGTTCTATTTTTTTTGTATCCAGAAAATTTATTAATAATCAAAATATTCCTTTCCATTCTTAATTTTTGTTTCGATTTTTTTTATTTTTCATCGATCGAATACTTCTTACGTTAACTGAACAAGCCAATCACATCGCCCGTTGTTAAATAGATCGAATTCGAAAAATCTTCAAATTATCCGCAAATGATATTTAAATTTTTGACAATTTAAGTAAATTCAATTTTATTTTCAATAAGAAATATGTTAGAACTATATTCATGAAAAATAATTCGTGAGAAATCAAGAAAAGGACGCAAACTTAATATTATAATTTATTATAATTTATCAAATTATGGCCAAATCGAAAAAAATGCCATAGAAAAATTATCAAAAAATTTCAGAGTGTTGCTCATTGGTCTCATAGGTCTGAAAAAATCAATCTGCAAAAAGTGTTGCCCATTGATCCACTGTTGCCATGTTCACTGTTGCCCATTGGTTACCCACTGTATATGAATCAATCAAGTTATTTAAATGGTTAAAATTTTGATGAAAAAATCAACATTTTTCATTAAAAATTATTATTTTTCCTCTATAAAAGCAGATTAGTACATTCTGATATTTCTGGGTCGATATACAATCAAGTGACTGGGCGAATTTTAATTGCTTAAATTCAATTTTTTAATGATTAAATATTTTCGTAAAATACTTGAAATTGAAAATTTGAAATATCACTTCTGAAGAAAAATATTTATCCTGTATCCAATTAATCTTTGTTTGAGTGTCAACCATTCACAAAACACTTTCCTAAAACTGCTATTTTTTAAATTTGATGACTTAATATGTCGCACTTTGTTTTTTTAGACGTAAAAGTTCAGAAAAAAATCTCAAAAAATCAACCTCCCGTAATATTTGAACAAAATTTGCTAAAAAAAATAAACTATTTTTTTGGAATCGCCGCAAAAATTTTTATACTGTATTTGGACGAGACAATTCTACAATGCTTTTTTTGCCGTTTTTAGATGATTTTAAGTATGCTCGTGCCTATATATAGGCACGGTGCTCACACGGGTTAATCGTTTTTAAGGGGGGTTTTATAGGCAGTCCATATCTTCTGAACTCGTGATACTGTCAACTTAATTTCACGATTTTTGATCTCAACGTGGTCTATTTAGTTGAAATTTAGTTGAAATTAAACAAACGTAAAAATAAGAAATGTTTTTTGCTCTTGCGCGAGAACGATAAATAATTCGGCCATAATTTATAATCCCGTTTCCAGAAAAATTATAGTTGTGAATCGTTTGATACTATTAAAAATTTGATACGATGACCTTGAGCCCAATTTTTTTTTTTAATTGTGATCCTGGGAGTTAAGACCTGAAATTCAAAATTCGAGACATACCAGTTTTTCCTGAATTGCCTCGAGAATGTTCAGTTAGTATAAATTTTATAAATCAATCAAGGAATTAAAAGTTATGAGCCATTTAAAAAGCCTTTCCAGCCTATACAATCCAGGCCTCGGCAAGCCAGGCTTGACTTTGGTGGCATGACTTGACTTAGCTTTAGCCAAGCCAAGCTAAGAGACCCTTGGCTCGACTTGGCTTTGATATCAAGCCAGGTATGCTGGCTTGACTTAGCTTGACCTGGATTGACTTGGCTTGACCAAAAACGGGAGATTTTTAGAAGAAATTTTGCGAAAAAGTACGCCTTTAGTTAGAAAGTACGCGTATAGTTAGAATTACGCTTATAGTTAGGGTTTTTTGGCGACAAACTTTCTTACTATACGCCGCACCCTGCTGTATCATTTAATCATTCATTTAAAACTTTTTCTATTTAAATAAGAATTTTATATTTTACGAGAAATACATGAACCCTCATTTTCTNACCGTATTAATTTGAAATAAGTTATTATGATATCAATTAAGTTTATTGCTCGAAATACCGGTTTTATGGAATCATTATCTGACAACGAGAGGATGGCTCAAATAATGTGTTAAAATACTCGCAAAACCTTTCAGTTTGGCTTTTAAGCTTCCCGGTGCGCAAAAATTATCTGATCCGATCACATATCCGATCAGATCAGTTGAAAAATGTGATCGAATCGAAAGCACATTTTATAATTTGCTGATCGGATCAGAAATGAGCCAAGCGGCAAAAAATGTGATCGGATCGAAAAAACCGATCTGATCGGAGCAGATATTTTAGCTCGGTGCCCTTCCTAGCTTCACACCACCAGGTGGTGTCAGCTATCAAAATAAACATCACCAAAAAATTTCTCTTGAAAAGTTACCCAGGTAAGTACATTTTCAGGTCCACATAACATTCAAGTATCTTAATACAAAAAGTGCTCCTTACAGCTACCAAATTTATTTTGAAAAGTTACTCCCATAACCACATTTTGAAAGGTTTGTTCAGTTCTCGATTAACTGAAATTTCCCGGTGTTTTCCCTGAGTACCGGTTAACCGGTCAGTCAATCGGTAAGAGACAAAGACGAGACTCTGTAATACAGATAATCAAACAATTGACTCCAGGATACATTTGAAATTTTTTGATCGTATGTAGCGTTTTCGAGAACATTCTCTCCAATTGCGGGTTGGCCCAAAAAAAAACACGCCATAGTTTGATCTTTTGAAAGATTTCAAGCCAGCAAAAACTCAAGCCACGTCAAGTCGAGTCAAGTCAAGCCAGTGTAAATTTTGGCCACGTCAAGCCAAGTCGAGTCAAGCCAGTAACATTAGCTGGCTTTCCGAGGCCTGATACGATCCCCTTAAATCAAGCTTAACTCGTAGACTTTAGACTCGATTCCGGCAAGTAGTCGTCATTCTTATTAATCGAGCCATATAAGCAAAGTTTCATTATTAACAAACATTTTTTAATTATTTTTATTACAATTCAGCCAATTTACTATACAATTAAAATAATTTTTTTTCGATGAATAAAAAGGCATTTGATGGCGATAAGAAAATAAAATCTTGAAAATAACCTCCAGGGACACACAAAAGTGCAATAATAATATGAATTTAAACGTTTATTTATATTTTAAACTACTGTATAGTTAACTTTAAAAGATTTTCTATAGCTCTATTTAAAAATAATAATATGTTTTTCAAAAAATTCTCTAGTAAACTGACTCTTAAATTGATGTAAAATATTTATTTCTCGTGATAAGAAAGATGACACTGAGAGAGGGAGAGATGCGCGCCTACGCATAGTTTGTTATCAGTATTTCGGAAGTTTTGACTTCCAGAAATGCTCTATTTAAACCGGAGGCCAATTTTAAATGCAATTAGAGAGTCTTCCACGTGATTTGAGTACTTTTGACAGAAAAAAAGACAAAGTACAGTCCCTGACCCCTGAAAGCGCATTTTCATTTTTTTAAATCTGTCGCTTTAAGGGGTCATATGGGATTAAAGGCGCTTTAAGGGNTACCCCCTTAAGCAATGTTTGAAAAACAACAGTACTATTTTGACCCACTTTATCTCTTGAATATACGGTCACGTGATCATTTTTGGGCTGTAGTATAATAAAAAAAGTTTTGGAACTTTTTTCTGATAACGATGAAAGATTTTATTTGGTGATTCGAAAAATCTTTGCAAAAAATTAGTACTGTAATACAGTAAAAAATTTCAAAAAAAAAACACAAATGTCATTTTGTCTTAAAGTTAATCGATAACTTTATAACTCATCTTGTCATCAATGATTAAGGGGGTTCCCAACGGAGTAGAAATTTGGAAAGCTTTTGCTGATCCCTGGTTACGATATACAGGTGTGATTTTACGTGTCACGCTAGAAGTTCGTTTGAGATAACTAATCATAAGTTTAATTTTTCGGTTTCACCAAGTCTAATTAAAATTCACGGCATATTTTAATTTAGTCCGATTTTTGATATCATTACTCGTTTTATTTCTAGACGAGTTCAAAGTTAAAATAGAGGAAAAATTTGCAATAAATTCGTGAAAATTAGGGTTAAAATAGATGAATCCTGTACTTTAACTAAAAAGTTGACTAAAAATTATAAATTGTTCTTGTGAGCAAATAATTGAGTAGGAAACAATTCTGACCTAATTCCGTAAAATAAACAATTTTATCTGATCTGTTCAAATCAAATAACCGACTCATTTCACCGCCACTTTTTGTTTCCGCACTTTCGCTTACAAATAATTAAAGGCGGTCAAACCAAATACCCAATTTAGTGGGTTGGATCGTTGGACCTTTTTAATAACTGCGCCTCACTAGATAAACGGAGAACAAGTAGTAACGTCATTACCCTATTTGTATGTCAAAGACAAGTTTTGAGTGAATCTTTGAGATTAACAAAAATATTTCTGTTTGGAATAGCTGGCTGTCCAACCTCTAGAAGAGTGCCCAAATTAATCTTCTCATTGTGCTTCGTCAATGATCATGTATGCGCTTGAAAATAAGAAAAATGAAATTTTGGCGATTGCTCCACCTGAAAAAAATTCAAAAATTCTCTGGCGCGTGTTCCCACGTGGAACTCAAATGTCATTCGTAAAAAACACTAAAAATTGGGGCAGTGGACAGGCTGATAAAAAATATGCCGATTTTTGGCCACTTTTCGAGGGAATCCTCGTTCACAAAGGAATTTTTTTATTCAACATATACATACTTGTCTTTGAAACAATTATGGAACTGCTCTTTGCTTTGAGCGAGTTTAAAAAGCGTATTTGCTTCCGACCACCCGCCTTAGGGAGTTTCCGTGCATTTGTAACATCATAGAATAAGTATTCGCTCGATATTTAATTTTTTTTAACAATGAAATTACTTTTGATATTGCCTATCTAATGGACAAATTTTTATTTTTCCAGAGATTAATTAAACCTACTGAATTGTGCGTTATTTGGTTATGACCGCTTTATAATTTATTTAGTAAGGATAAAGTGCGGAAACAAAAAACAGTGCCGCGGTGATGAATGATGTGCGGTTATTTTGATCTTGGAACAGATCAGATAAAAAAATTGTTTTTCTATTCTGTAACGCGGAATTTAGGATCAGAATTGTTTCCTACTCAAATTATTTGCTCACAAGAACAATTTTTAATTGAATTTTTTTAGTCAACTTTTTAGTTAAAGTAAGATTTCATATGCTATATTGGACCGAATTTCATCGCGAATTATATTTTGTCAATATTTTTCCTCTTTATTTGATTTAACTTTGAACTCGTCGTAGAAATAAAACGAGTAATGTTATCAAAAATCGGACTAATTAAAATATGCGTGAATTTTAATATGAGACGTTGGTAAACCAGAANNNNAAAAAGGTCCAGATTGCCTCGACCACCCCCTTAAGGGGTAGTGTCAGCAAAAAAGTTAGGTTGAAGTTCTGATATAGTAATACACCACCCCCAAAAAAAGATTGGTGATGGTCTCGTCGCTTTTCAATCATCGGTTCTTCCACTAGAGGTCGGCAAAGTCGAAAACGGAGGTACCATTTTCTCCCTAATTAGATATCAGATCAACTTCATTTGCGTGTAAAATTTAGCGCCTTCTCAATGAGCAATAAAAGGACGTTGATTTTTNTTTTTGTCTGACTATATAAACATAAAATAGATAACCTTAAAAAGGTGATATTTTGGCCGGTTTGGTACCATTTATTCAAAAACCGCTTATCAAAATTTGTTTTAACTATGCGCATTCGATTCCTCATACAATTGCAAACAAATATTACCTTCTACATTTTTCACTTACACCATCAAAAAATTTGTTTGCAGACATGACCCTTCAAATTTTTGAAAATCTGATTTTTGTCATTATTTTCAGACGTGTATTAATTTTTTGATGACGTGAGTGAAAAATATAGAATGTATTATTTGTTTGCAATTGTATGAGAAAGCAAATGAGCATAGTTAAAACAAATTCTGATAAGCGGTTTTCGAATAAATGGTACCAAACCAGCCAAAATACCATCCTTTTAAGGTTATCTACTGTATTTTTATATAGCCAGACAAAAAACCAACGTTTTTGCTCATTGAGAAGCCGCCTAATTTGACACACAAATGAAGTTGATGAGATATCTAATTAAGGAGAAAATGGTACCTCCGTTTTCGACTTTGCCGACCTCTAGTGGGAGAACCGATAATAGAAAAGCGACGAGACTATCACCAATCGTTTTTTAAGGTGTTCTATAGGCAGCATATATCTTCTGTAATGTAAATCCAATTGATTGGATTTTACAATTTTTGATCTCCACGTATCCTGTTTAATTATATAAAGAGATAAAATTTTAAAAAATTCAATATTTTGGATGTTATTTATAAAATTCGAAATAAGCTTATTTTGACTATATAGGTTCTATAGGCAAGTCGTACCATTCTAACTAACCGAGCTAGAGGTCTGATTTTGTGATTTTTGAACTCAACGTCGCTTTTTCAGTCATAAAAATTTAAAAAATCGAAAAAAATGGCAAAAAATTTAAAAAAAAATATAAATTTTTTTTCTGAGTGTCGAAAATAAAAAATGCTTTTTGCTTTCGCGCTCGAACGATTAAATATTTCGCCATAGTTTTTAATACCGTTTCCAGAAACATTCAACTTTACGAATCATTGGTACACTTAAAAATGTCATACGATGACATTGAGTCAAAAAATAAATTTTCAAATCGTACTCCTGGGAGTTAAAAAATACAATCGTTACATCAGACACAACAATTTGTTGACAATTATTTAAAAAAACTATAGTGCACGGAAAAAATAGTTTGGCCATGTAGCATGAAAAAAAATACAATTTTCCGTGGCCAAAATAGCAAAAAACAGTCTTTTTCAGTCTTTGATCCTTTTTAGTGAGAAAATTAGAAAAAAAATGACAACAATTTTTCCCGCGTTGAATTTCGCAGATAATGTCAAATTTTTGAAACATTTCCTAAATAGGACGAAAAAAAAAATACGGCTTTTTCAAGAAATTTTTTGCTCCTGGTTAACCTTATTATCGGTTGGTTCAACATGCTATCTAAAAATATAATTTAAAAACGTCTTCCAGAGATTACAAACTAACTTATCAGAATGTTTTATTCACTTCCTATGTCTATGCCGAGAGAAATAAGCAATTAAAAAAAGTCCATTTTGCCTATAGAACCCCTTAAAATGTTGTAAAATCCGATTAAATGGTGAATGGCGACTTCTTGCCGGAAATCGAGTCTATGAGTTAATAGCGCCCCGCGTCAAAATTAAAAAAAATAAGGCAATAGCCGATTATTATGGACAACCACGGACGAAGGTCTTGTTGGTTTAAGTAATAGTCCAAAAACATTTTTTCAAAAAAAAATCCTATGTAAGTTACAAAACCTTCAATAATTATAAAAAAAACGGAATGTAGCAAAGTCAGTAAAATCTGGACTAGTCTTGTTAACCCTTGTAATTTAAATTTAATGTTCAAAATATTTTTTCTGCAAAATATTTTTCAATAAAGTTCTAAAATTATCGAAAAAAAATAGCAATCCAGCCAAGGGCTTAAATAATATGTTTGAATTGTATGTCTAAATTCTCAATATCTTACATGGTCACCATCATTTTTTTGCATGTAAATAGTATTTTGAGTTTATTTTAGCACTAGAATTGATTGGAAGTGAGACCGGTTATCTGAATAAAAATTAATCATTTATATAATATAATATTTTCCCACAATAATATAACAATTTGTTACAATTGCTAGTTGTATGAATTTTTCGATATTTGAGTTAAAAAATTTAATTAAAAATCGTTTTTGTCAGATAAAAACTTTTCGTATTAATTGCGCATTTTCATTAAAGTGTTTTTAACTTTCATTTCTTGAAAACATTTTATTTTTTGAACCCGAAGTTTCTGGATCTCCTTCAGTGAGTCCTTATTGACCAAATAATATCAGTTTCGATTTAAAATTCGAAGATCGATTATGACCTCGGATCAGGGAAGGGCTAGCTCATTTTTGAGTGATTTCGAATCTCTTATTACTTTACGAAATTAGGAGATTATTATAAGTCCCGTCTGATCAATACAAACGCCAGTTTATCGGCTGAGTCTCATAGAGCAGTCTGAGTTGTCATTGAGCTTGACCGATCTGCTAGATTGCTCAAATAATTTCAAGCGTTTTAGTTTGGACAAAATGAACCGTATATCCTTTTATTACACTTTGCTTAAAATGCGTAGCCACAACGTTAAAATCACACGTAAAAAGGAGTAGTGGCTACGCATTCTAAGCAAAGTGTAATAAAGGGATATACGTAATTCATGAGTGACCACTGATACCTACGACAGCAAAGCCGTAAAGAAAAAAAATAAAAAACTTATTTTCCTATCAAAAATTATGAAAAATTGAAGTTTTTTACTTATTTCGATGTACAAAAATACCTTTTATCGAATGTGCATAGTTAAAACAAATTTTGATAAGCGGTTTTTGAATAAATGGTACCAAACCGGCCAAAATATCACCTTTTTAAGGTTATCTATTTTATGTTTATATAGTCAGACAAAAAATCAACGTCCTTTTTTATACACGTATAATTTATGTATAAAAATTCTTAATTGAAGTTTTCGCGTTTACAAAATCTAGCCATGTCAATCAAAAATTCGCGTCGTCGTTTATAAACCCATTTTACACGCCGTTTGCGCACCCCAAAATTGTAATTTATCAATAACAAACATCTTTATTTCATTGTTTACTAACCATGCTCACAGACCATAATATTTTTGCGTTTATGCTATCAATCTTTATTTTGAAAATTTCTCGTTATTGCGCTCAATAGAAATTTTCGGCAGCTCGTGAGCCTCAAAATGACCACTTTATAACGAGAGTTTTAGCAGAATAAAATCACTTCTTATTTTTTATTTCGCATCGAAATTCGGAATATAAACTGCAAAAAAATGAAAATCAAGAAATAAACTGCAAAAAACTGAAAATAAAAGAAAACTTCGAAAAACTTTGGAATTATCTATAAAAACATAGCAAATTAATCAACCACATACACAGTATGTGTACAGTATGTGTTTTTTTTAGTCCGGACTAAGTCATGCAACTATTTAATGAACTGATATAATTGCTTCGTAAACCACCCCAGGGGAGGCCTAATATCGCCGAAAGTTTTTTCCTCAAAAAATTGGCGATATTGAGCAATTTAAAGTTTTTCGTTCAAAAATGAAAAACGTGTAGGTGTTTGAACAATTAGGTCTTATAAAGTAAATCAAATATTTTCAAAGAATTAAGTACTCCACCAAACGCAATCAAACAAAAAATTAAAAAAAAATAATTTGGTGAATTAAATCTCCAGAAGATGACGTCATTCATGACAAAGTTAAAGTTATTTGTAATAAAAACCTCAAACGCCCACACAATTCGGCGATATTGAAACATTCCGCGATGTGGGTCCTGGAAGTATTTTCACAAAAATCGTGACATTGCGTAAGTTTTCCATGTACCAATTAAAAAAATTCAAGGGGCATATTTTGGTCAATGATTATTTGCGATATAGGGAGTCCCCCATTGGGGACAGTAGTAAAGTTGTTCGATCGAAATTGAAACACGCGTTAGCGTTCGAAATAACATCATAATTTGAACAGTTTTTCAATTTTTATCGGTTCAAATGATGTTCATCACCAAAATGCGTGGATCTATGTTTTTCTGATATTATTTGAAAAATTCATTCCTTTTAATACATTTTTTCCCTTTTCATCCACAATTCCCCTCGGTTTTGTTCCCTTCCCTTCCTCTGAGCCTATCTGATTTTTTATTTACTTCCCATTTTGTTCCCCTCCCTTTTTCCTGGCCTGATAAGGCACCCCACGCAATCAAACGAAAAATCATAAAAGTATAACTTGAAAAATTTAATTATGAAAAATTAGGTCATTCATGCCGCACTTAGAGTAAGCTCTAATAAAATCATGAAATGGCGTGAGCGTTTTTAAACCAAATGGGCACTTTCGGCGATATAAGCACTTTCTTGTAACAGGACGTATTTTGGATAAAAATTGTGTACAGTTAATTGCGTATTTTTTTTGAGCAATAAGCACTTTCGGCGATTAAGGAGGTCGGTGCATTTTGACAAATACGGATATCCTTTTATTGCCCTCTCTCAAAGATTTGGTCCCTCAAAAACACGGGTGTGAGAAAACAACAGGGTTTTCAAAAACGACTCAGTCGATTAGGTTCTTAGATAGCCCAAACTGTGCACAAAGATCTAGTGAATAATAAAAAATAAAAATTGGTCCGAATCAGACCATTGTTTCTATTTTTTCTCAGACTTTTGTTTCTATTTTTTAACAAAAACAAAAAAAAACGTTGGTCCTATTAAAAACAAATTTTAATGTTTATATTAATTAGATAATTTTGCTCAGTTTGAGCTATCTAAGAACTAAATTAGAGGACTCGTTTTCAAATGACGCGTCGTTTTCTTATCCCCCGTGTTTTTTAGGGACCAAATCTTTGGGAGAGGGCAATAAAGGGATATCCTTTTATGACCTTTTGATTAATCAAAGAGATGTGGGCTAAAAAGAAGAGAAAGCAGCCTCATAAGTGGCTAAAAAGGGTCTTAGGAGTGTTAGGATTGGCTCCATTAACTCACATCTCTTAGATTAATCAAAAGGTCATAAAGGGATGTGGGCTCTCGATGAACAAGTTTTTACTGGAATCAAATATTCCTCCTCAATTTACCATCAAAGTAATGTTTCATAATCCAGGCAACTTTGTAACTACAGAATTTTCGAATTATTGCTTTTTTAGAAAATTTTGAGTTCGAATTAAACTTTTTCAATTCAACAAATTATGAGAAACATTTGAAAAAAGTTCCGAACATTATAAAAAATGACTTATTTTTTCATTTTTTGTTTCAAATCAACGAAAAACACTCTTCAAATGGCCACTTCAACTCTTCGCGTAGGTGACAACATATTTTTTATATGCTCTTTGAATAATCTTATGACATGGTTTTGTGATTTTTGGTCAAAAATATTTGGTAATATTTTGAAAATTTTCCTCATTTCTGATTCAAAAATTTTCAGACTTATTTTTCTGGAATCATCAGCTGAAAATATTGAGAATACCACCTTTTTCTTTATTCAAATATGTCCTTGTTTTGTTTCTTCGCTCTTGTCTATACTCTGAATCATAATTTTTGCAACGAAACTACGGTTTGTGAAAAATCCTTTTAAGCCCTTTTAAATCAAAAATTAAAAAAATTGTATTACACCAAAACTTGCCGAATTGGTAAGCCGACTCATCCACCGTTTAAAATTTATTTCACTCAACTCATGAAAAAATATATTTTTTTCGATGTGCCAAAATTTTGTTTTTTTTTGTCTTTTTTCAAAATTTTATTTTTTGATTTGTACGTTGAAATCGTATAAAAATAATTTAAAAATTTTTCAACGGTGGATGGGTCGGTGTTAACGGTTCCTAATTAATAAAAGTAAATTTTAACTTAATTCAGACACCTTAAATAGCAAACGCGCATTTTTAGAGTGTTTTTTTAAAGGACGATTTATAAAGTAAAAATAATCAATTTGGAAAATAGATTATACGAAGTAAGCTCAAAGGTGACAACTTTCGTTAGAAAAAGTTTTTATCCAAAAATTTTGAAGTAGCAAAAAGTTTACTTTCAAGAGAAAAAAATTTGAAAAAGTGCAAATCTGTCAAAATGCACCGACCCCCTTGAAGTGTCTTCTTTGATAGTATTTTGTGTAATATAAAATCGCGTTATTAAGAAATCTATGATTATGATAATAAATCGAAAGCTAAGATAATTCTAATATGTTTTTGAATAATTATTAAGAATCCTTATTAATAATAGACTAGGATCACTAAGCACAAATCAAATTTTCGTTTTTCAGTCCGGTTTCGTATGAATATCTTCCACAATCCTTGTCGACAATCCGGAAAGCATCTTATGTTAGCTCTTTTGAGAGCAGTGGACAAATAGGGACATCTACAAAAAGGTAGGTTGATTGATGAGTTAAGCTGCTGTGTATTGCAAGATAAAAAATAATTATGCCAAGTTCGTACACGAAATTTATTTTTTTGACCAAACAGCATCAAGTAAATGGACAACAAATTATGTTCCATCAAAGACTATTATGTATAATAGTAGATTGACAGTGAAAAGTTTTCTTTCGAATTTCAATTTGACCTTTATCAAGATAAAAATTCATGGTCCAAGATGGCCTGCGCATATTAATTTGCATGATTTGGTCCAAAATGAGCAAAAAAAGGCAAAGATTGACCCAAAAAATATTTTTTGAGATTTTCAAATCTTTCAATTTCTTTAAACGATGCTTCAAATTAGAATCCAGAACGAAAATGGTTTCGGTGCCAATTTTTTTAAGGCAGGGAATTTTACATCCAGTTGGGCTAAATAATTATTGAGCCCAGGTATGAGTCATACCTAGGGTTCGGACCGGATAAAATTTGAATCTTTAAACAACTTACTTTAACTTTTAGTTCGGCCCATGGACCATGATTCTCCCGGTCCGAACCCTAGTCATACCGTATGATCCTACCATCAGAGGCAACTCTTGAGATGGCTTTTGTCTTGTTTTTTGGCACGTTATAAAATTGAAGTTTCCATTTATTAGTTAATTTGGTAGAAATTTATTTAAAAATGAAAAATACCCATTATGAAATCCTGTTAATATCCCTTTACGAAGAAGATATATACTTTCTAGTTTGGTCTAGTACATTGGTATTACTTAACGTACATAGTATGTATTACAGTGGTTTATCACTTAAAGCCCCCTCAGTTGAAGCCCCCTTGACCACTTAAAACCCCCTTTTCTGGGCATAATTTTTCCCAGCCCAAAACGCTTTTGACCACTTATAACGTAGCACGAGGTTATTTCCTCACAGACTGTAGCAGGCTAAACACTATGTAGTATACAACAGAGGAGAAGTATACAACAGTAGGTGTAGCATGCAGAAGTATGTGTGGGCGGTAAGCCTACGCTAGATTCTAAGATTGGCCGCTAACCAATAATATGGCTAGTGAGCGATCAACTCGACTTGTCTCGCTTTTAGCAGAAAGTAACTCACACAGAGATTACGCTATAAACGAGTAAGTAGAGATATTACATTTATGTGAACTGTNAATCCATCCAGACCTACCGGGATTAGTCCTATTGCTACGTAATAACCCCCGTGGCCTGTGACCACTTATAACCCCTCCTGGCCTATGACCAGTTAAAACCCACCTTTTTGGCCAAAGTTATAGGGGGGCTTTAAGTGGTAAACCACTGTATGTAACATAATGTACTAGACCAAACTAGAAATATACATCTTCCTCGTAAAGAGATATCCTGTTAAGTAGTATCGTCAAAAGCCAACTTCTATGCCGTAGTGCACTTTCGGTGTAGTGCCTCATTTGTAATACTAAATTTTGTGTAGTAATGTGTAAATTTGAGTCGGTTTCGAGTGTACAATTGTGGCTCTAGCATACCTAAAATCATTCAAAAGCGACAAAAAACGGGATCTAGAATCATTTCTTATAAAAAATTTGGACATAGACCAAAATTATTAAAGTGCAAATTGACCAATTGAATTTGTACAAGATTGAGATAATTTCAAACGTCATGAGTCATAAGTCATGACTCATAACTCATGAGTAAGGCGGCCGAGTAAATTTCGAACGAAAACAAGAAAGTCTTGAAAGATTATTGATAAATATATTAACGGTTCACTAACGCATTCGACAGTGGGTCGATTTTATTTATTTCAAATATCGGCAGAATTATATCGGATAATCTTATTTGTATTGAAAATATTGGATCGGATCATTTTTTTCAGTTCGATCCGACATAATTGTAGTTTCGGTCCGATAAAGTTGTAGTTTCGGTATCAATTGATCCGATCCGATTTAAACTGATGGATCAGTCGATCCGATATTATTTTTTGGTTACCTATTCTTACTGGCTAGTCTTTTACCTCAAAATAAAATTAGGACATTTGGGTCATCTAAGCACGAGCGTCCTTGCTGTACTTAACCTCCTCAACACTGCTGACCAGAAACGAGAACTTCGGGCCTGACAACCCAAAAGGCCTATCTAAATGGAAATAATTTGAGCGCTTTATCACGGGAAAACTGGAAAAATTTATATAATTTACTCTTATTTGTCACTGATTTTAGATCAAGGATAAAATTAGGAGTGACAACAGACGGTAAGGCATTTTTTAAATTTCCTGAAGTTTGTAAACTAGATGAACTGCGAGAGAAAAAGGAGAGGTTCACTCACTCATTGTATTTCCTTGAAAATACAACACTTTTGTACTAATGGCAGTCTAGTACGACGAACATTCAGCGAGTAAACTTTTATGCTTGATTGAAAACTGGTCTCAAATTTGAAATTATGATATCTTGTTCTCTTTACAAAACATTATTCATATCGCCGGCGCGTCAAAATAATTGCAGTAAAATTGTGAAACATATTGCTAATCAGCTGAAAACTCCCAAATCAGTACCAGCCTTAATGTCTATATTTGATCGATTTGTCTTGTCGGCTCTATTTGGGTTAAACTGCCGTTCAATTTTTTTCGAACAAAATAATTTTTTTGAAAAATCTTTTTTCTTCATTAATTTTGAGTTTCAATAAAAATCAAACATGTGAAAAAATATTTTCTTCGTATAGAGACTGCAGATAAAATAAACTTATATGTCAAAAAAATTCTCCAAATACTTTCCTAAAAACTTGCTTCCTCAGAATTTTGATAATTATGTATCGTTTTTCTACACATTAATTTTTTAAACAATTTTTGACGAAAAATATCCTAAAAAAAACGTAGGAAAAAAACATACTTTCGAACGGCCTCATCGTATGAAATTTTTCAACGGATATTCTTTGGAAATAAAATTGCCAAACTTTAATGACATATTTGAATTGTAGGTCTGTGACGATGTGATTTCTGCGCCGTTTTTGGGCTCCCGAAAATTTTTTTGCCTTTAGATAGTCAAGGTGTGAGGGGGTTAAATTGGTTTCGAAATTTTTTTGGATTACGACCAACTAGGGTACAGAAAGCACGAGCATTCATAGGCAATGTATGCTGGGGACAAAAAAGTCGATTTTCCAGTTTGAGTACACTAAGCACGACCTCGTTGTTTTGAACAAAACTTTAACAATTTCTCAGTAACAAAAGTTTCGAATGAATTTTCCCGAAAAAACAGTAGAGTAAACACATACATGTGTACATGTGTTTTGATACTATTTTTTTTCTTGGAAATATACCCCAATATATACCGCGTGAGTTTGAAGTGGCGAAGACGTTTGTGCTGAAATTAAAACCCTTCTCTTTGTGTAATCAAACAAAATTAATTGAGCGTGAACTGATGATGCATAAATTCGCGTAGGTTGATATTGTCATCACGAAGTGCCCT
>SCLH01001874.1:0-12974 GCA_004367855.1 Oikopleura vanhoeffeni | reverse complement strand
GTACATAAACTTTGATTGAAAACCCCTGAAATACACTCAAAATGCGTTCATTTGATGATTCTAGAGCCAAATCATTAAATAACATAAAAGTCTACTTACAATACTACTGTACAATACTAATCGTGGGGAGCGTTCCGAGCGGTGAGAAAAATCTCGTTTTTTGTATTAAATAACTTAAACCTACGCATGACTCGGAACGGTTTTCACGATGAGTATGGTACAGAGGGTTAGCGAAGGTTCTGCCCGGTTAATTGAAGCCTTGGAATCATTGTCATACTTTGAGAACTGATGGAAGGAATACCGTTTTTCAAAATTTCATCAGTTATATAAGCTCGGTTTTGATTGGATGAGTTATCTATGACTCTTATTTTGTTAAAAAGGCATCATTTTTTTACCGACGAACACCTTTTTCATAACATTTGTTTCCATTTTCGTTGGTTGGTCGAAAAATTAAAAAACTGTTCGTAATTTTCCGCGAACTATGAAAGTTTTTAATTAAAAATGATTTTCTATACCACTTGGCGGATGAATCTGTCGAGTCATTACTAAGTTCTAAACTGGTCATGAATCATTGCCCATGATCATAAAACATATTTTAAGAGAGACTAGATAGTTTCAAAACCCAGATGGATAATATGCAAACCCAATTTAGCCAGTTATACGATTCAAAACCAAATTCGAATTTACCATTATTTGCCACGCCCGGACTTAACCAAGAGATAAACCAAAATCAAGAAGTGTACAACCATGCAGCGCAAATGTCCAATGATGATTTTTATTTTGATCAAGATAGTAACCAAGAAAATTATCCAAATCAAGCGCAAGTAGCACCGGTTGATGCTAGAATTCAAATCCAGCAGGTAAACATATTTATATACAGTGGTTGACCACTTGAAACCCCCCTACATCTTTTGCCAAAAACGGGGGTTTTAACTGGTCAGGGGGTTTTGAGTGGTCACAAGCTTATGGACATATGATATGCCGCATATTAAATATTAATGTAAGTGATTGATTGAATCCACCAATTATTAATGAAATGTTTTGTCATTTTTCTTAATAATCTTTTTCTTACAAATTATTGAACTGTACTTCAAATCTTTGAATAAAGTTTTAAAATTATCGAAAAAAAAATCGTGTGATTTGATTGGTCAATACTGGAATCGACGGAATATAAATTGCTGACGTCACAGTTGTGATGAAGCATTATCAGTATCACCGAAGTATCATCTCTCGAGTGGACTTGTGACCTCACGTAACTTTCTCATTTTATTACAGCTAACGTTTTCGAATTTTATTCTCTAATTCATTATCAAGCTTTTTCTTTGAAATTAAATACAGAAAATTAATTATATTTTTTATTTAAAGGGGTAGCGGTCGCATAATGGTACTTTTGTACTCCACTTTACAAGAATACTAAACTGCTTTGAAACTTTTGAGAATAGCCATTTGTTAAATCTATCCTTAATCTTCAAAAATAATTCATCAGAATAATTTTTGGCTGATCCTGGTGACCACCATGCGGCGAGTTCTAGAACATCCTAATCGAATTTTTAATACCTCAGGCTTTTAGAGCTCGCATACAATCCTACTCAAACTTGACATGAACCACAGAAACCATAATGCTCGTTTTTTGTTGGAAACACATTTTTGAGTTTCGGACTATTTTGTTTCTAGAACTGTCAAAAACCACCTAATTTCAAGATTTTCGCTCTTCAAAAGCCTAAGGATCCGAGGTTAAATTTCAGAATGAAGTATAAATTTGATAAAAGATGGACAAATAAGTCTCGGTTTTGTCCTTGGAAACAGAATTTCGAAATCTCTAATTCTATAAAATCGCATTTTTGTAAACCGGAAGTGAAAACTCGGAAAATGAAAGTCGTCGGATTTAGTCGAAAGTACCACAAAATTAAGGCTTGAGTTTCACTGATCAAAAAATCTGCTTACAGGATTTTTTTCATTAGTTTATGCTTTCTGAGTGTTCCCTAGCAATTTCGTGCTATTTTTACACCCCAAAGTACCCTGAAAATAGTGCGACCGCTACCTCCTTAAGCGTCGTTTCGAATTAAATCATTTACAGGCTATTAAAAGACTTAGACGTTTCAGAAACAGGAACACACAAGTACACAAACTAAAGTTTTTGGAATTTGCGCATTAAGGGGTGGTCGTCGCAAATCTGGACAAAAATGTGTAATGAGGTTATTTTTCCTAGAACGTTCGAAACGGCATATTTTCTGCATTTGAAATCAAATAAGTGATATTTTGATCCTTACATAGTAGTAAGTACTACCCTCAAAATACTATTCTAGAAAAATACCGTCTTTTTTTGGAACCATTAATTTTGAGGCCTTAATTTCATCGCCAGAAATATTCAAAAATTCATTATTTTCTGACTGCATTGAAATCTTGCGTCCGTCAAGATCTTGAAATCAATTTTGAAGATTAAAATTAAGAAGAAAAAAAAAAAATTTCCGACTAAAATTTAATTTTGACATGTGACTTTGACCTGAGTGGGAGGTTGAATCAAAATTCTTTGAGCATACAACGAAAGATAATTGTGTGGTATTTACGTTTCTGCTTCTCAAAAAATTGAAAATTGACGGACAAGATAAGTTTTGAAAACTCATTATTATAAAGCTAAAATAAGCGTTTTTTCTAGATAAAAAGCGATTTTCATCCAAATCGAAAATTCTTTGAGCATACAGCCCAAGATATGATAGTTACGGTGATTTGAAAAAAAAAGTCGATACCTTAAAAACTCAGGGAAAAGATAGACTTTCAATTTTTCGAAGAGAAATTTTTTGGACCGGAAATGACAATCAGTGCAATCAACTTCGACCCTGACTCGACGCCTATTGACTCAAATATTTCATTTCTGGTGGTTTCATATCTTTTTTGTTCCTACATTCAGCGTGAAACCGATTACAAAACTACGTTTTTGGTCAATTTTGCGACGACCACCCCCTTAATATAGAATAATAAAAATGTGGGCGGAATTGTGACAAAATTTTGGCTCACTTTAAAATAGGGTAAACCGTCTTTTGTTTAACTTTCTCATTTAGTGATTGTATGATATTCGTATCCATCGGTAAAAAAACGCTTCAGCATCACCAAGTTCATTCTAAATCGAAGTTTTGACGTTTCTATTTAAAGTACGGTTCAAATAAATTTGTCTCTGACCTTGTTCTGAAACGTTTGAGTCGTTTTAGGTGAATATGCTTTTCTTCACTGTGCAAGAGTTTACTTAATCATAACAAACAGCAAGGCACCTATGACGGGCCCCAACTCGGCGGCTATTTGACCGACGGACAGCATTTTCCACTCCGCGCGGCAAGCCGCTTTTAAAGCGCCGCAGCTTACCATTGTGAACAAACAAATATATTGTGCACGATCAATACAGATTAAACAATATAATTACCTCCTCAAACTCTGGCCCAGATAGGGTGGTGATGAGACATTCTACTTCATCTCTAAAGAAAAAATACTATTTTACTTTTACTTCGAACACAATGAAGAACAATATTATAAGATAAAATATTCAAAATGCATACAAGTAACATTCAAATGAATTTTAAAGAATTGAGAGTGAATATTTGCCAATTCTTCTTCTGTATTGATAACCGGAGAAATATGAATGGAAGCGCAGATGATGTTTTCAAATCTTCTTGACACATCATTTCGGATTTCGGTACTGTAAGACTTGTAGAGCTGAGCTTTGTTCGTGGCGCATCTTACAGAAACTTATCGAGATGTCTTTCAGCAAATTTCGCGATTAAAGCCGTTTTTTTTCTTTTTCATTCTAAATCGTTGACGATTTTTGTTCTCATGCATTTGAATGAAGTGAACTAACTCCTTATAATCCCCCGCAGTGCGTTAAAGGAACAAATAGCCTGAGCATTGATATATCTGTTTAGTTGCGTATATTACGCTCTTTAACCCATACTCATTTGGTAATCTCTCACCAGCTCGACTCTGGAGCCGCTTTAAATTTATGTTGCCAATTATCATTGATTTCATATTTATTTTTTAATTTTATTGCTCGAATTTTTTAGGTATCCTCAATTCAGATAATCTAACTAATAAATGCTAATAAGTAATTTTCTAAGTAAAATAAGTATACATTATACCTGAGCGACGTGTAATATCATTTGCTTAATCTGTTTGTCACAATGTCGCGGCGCTTTTCAAAGCGCTTTGCCGCGCGTAGTGTAAAATTCCTTCGTCCTCAAAAATAGCCGCCGGGAGTTGGTCTACCCCGACAATAATTAGTAAATATATATGAAATGAATTTTATTGAAGTTTTAAAACCTGAGATTATCGTGAAATTTTACCAAAACATGAAAACTTGTTTCGAGGATCTCATCAACTTTCATAAAAAATTCAAGGGGCTTTACGGATACGAGTACAAGTAATGTATTACATTTCAGATTCAGTCTCAGCCATATTCTGTGACCGGCGATCCTCAACATGGTCACCCACTTATGAAAATAACCGCACAACAATCTGCACCTTACGGCTACGATCAAATAAATGACCGACCATTGCTGCAGCAACCAAACATGCATCAAGCAGGCTGGAATACGAATGGTATTTTTTAAATATTTTTGTGCTCCAGAAAAAATTTGAGAGCACTTTATTAATTGAACTCGCCAAAAAAATTGAAGCTTTTTCATGGAAGATCATTAACCCGTGGAGGTACATAGCCACTTGAGTGGCTCTAGCACATTTCAAATCAGTCAAAAAAGATGTTAATAATCACGATAAAATCATTTCATTTGAGTGAATTATAAAATTAATAAGCGTGAATTACAGTCACTGATTCATATAATGTTACCAAATTTGTTTTCTATTTATCCATTAAAATTTTATGTGGGAGTGATTGAATCATAAATTTTCGGCTTCGATTTACTTATTGAAACAATGTCATTTAAATCAAATGTAAAATACTAATTTTCTAAATACTACAGCATGTCACATTTGGCTTCCGTTCAAACAGGTATGTGCTTGTCAAATTTAAACGTTTTGATTGGCGGTTACTAAATTATGCAAAAATCAAGAACGGAAGCAAAAATGTGACACCCTGTAGTTTGCAAATTGAACATAACATTCAAAGAACTTTTGGGCTTTTGTAAAAACTATTCCCATGAGCATGTGTTTCTTATTTGTGGCTTATTTTTGTCGACTTATGAGGTTTCGGACAATGAAAGTCGCGGGCAAAGAGCTAGAAGTCCATTGTAAATATTTTTTGAATCTTGGGCTGGAATTTTTTTTTGGAAGTGAAACTTTGAAAAAATTTGTCTTTGATTTTAGTATGAAAAGAAATATTTTTTTCGTCGCAATATTATTAGAATCCGCGAATATTGTGATTTATTCGAGATAAAACTATGAATTTTGAAGTCAGATTTGTCTTTTAAAATTAAACTTTATTTTCTGTAGCTGGTCAATATCCTGATACGAACCAACGTGCTCCTGCATTAGATTATAATTATGCAAAAGAAATAGAAGAGCCAGATGTTTTCGACGCATACAAAAAAGCTCTCGCAGACCTTGAAGCTTTTCAAGAGGCTGCTAAAGATTCTCTTGTAGGACTTCCTGCTGAGAACATTCAAGAAAATTTGGAGGTTATTGCCGAAATTGAAACTGTTGAATCGGAAAGAGAGGATGTATCAGAGACTGTTTTAGCCGCAGAAGATGCTATTTACGGATCGGAAGTTTATAGATCGTCATTAAAGGACCTTCTTCCACAATTACCTCCTATGGATGCGCCACCGATAAATACAAAATTTTTGTTTCATAATAAATTACCAAAATCTGGGTCAACGACTATGAAATGGCTGTTGGTGGAACTCCAAAAGAAAAATAATTTTAAATTGGACCACCAGAAATTTTGTATCAAAAAAGGCAATGCGATTGAAAACAATTTGTAAATTCAAGACGAAAAGTCTTTGTTAAGGGTTGACGTAGTAAATTAAAATTTTCTCAAAAATTGCGCCGATTATATGTTTAATGCGTTCTGGAATTATCTCTAACTTTATTTTTTTACATTTTTTTTCAAAAATTTTCTTGAATGTTCCAAAATGTCCCTATTCTACTAGCAGTTATTCATAAAATTTGTATGAATAAAGCAATTATTTCGGGTCCGTCAGTGTAAAAAATGTTAACAAGTGGTGTTTTTGACCGAAAGAATTTGGTATTGTTCGAATTGAAATTTCTATTTACTAGTACAAAATTTGAGAAAACCAATGAAAAACAAAATATTATTCCTTTATCACCTTTTTGCATTAGATATGCGTAGCCAGACTACGTAAAATCACACGTTCCAAGAGTAGTAGTGGGCTACGCATTCTAACCAAAAAGTGATAAAGGGATATAACTGTAATCAGTGAATTACGGCAAACATTTTGGTACCTTCAAATCTCTGATGCTGATTGGTTCATTATTGGCCAATAAGAATGTGGCATTTACAAAAAAAATTGTATTTTTTTTGATATTTTTTTTGAAATCTACGACCCCAAATTAGTCTCTTATAGAATTTTTTCAAATTTAGAAAAAATGCCCTAGTTTGCATAATTGGACTGTCAGTCTTTTGTATAGTTAGAATATAAATATAAAATATGAATGCGTTGCAATTTTTGAAAAAAAGGGAATGCGAATTATTTTAGTTTATTATTTATACTAAAATAATTCGTGTTCAATTGACCGTTTAATTTAATCTGTGATTTTCGAGACACTTTGTGTAATTTTTTTCGAAAAAACGTATTTGTTATCAGCAAGTACTTTCGTCATTTTGTTAAAACGGTTGTAAATATTTTTTATTATTTGGAACGGGTCCAATTATTACCCCACGACTTAATGTACTGTACATGTGTGACACGTGATAAACAATGCGTCACAAAATTTCAAGAAAGCAAATAAATTAATAATGTCGAAATGGTTTACTTGGTACAATTCTTTGAATATATCACTAGCGTGTCCACCAATCTCGATTTAGGCCAAAATCGGACATCTTAGGATTAATTCTCCATATCCCTTATTCACACTTTTTGTTAATTCCGGCCTCACTACTTAAAAACACACTACGTTTTCCCTAATCAGGGCCGGATATTAAACTCGTAGACTTTAGACATGTAATCTGTACGCAGACCGATTTAGCCAACTAGTGCCGTTCACTTTAAATCGGCCATAATTACAACAGTTTCATTATCAAACATTCATTTTCATAGCTTAAATAATATTCAGACAATTTTGCTATAACAATAAAATAACAAGAATAAAATTTTAAAAACGATTTTAAAGGCATTTAATGAAGATAAGAAACACAAAAGTTGCGAATTCACTATGACTTCGACTAAAAAGTGCAATAATGAGATGAAATTAAAACCTTAATTTTAATATTTTACAATTACCTTTTTATACAAAACTTCAAATGCATTCTCTATGCAGTGTGGTCTAAAAATAATTACTATCGTTTCTTCGCAAAATTCTCGAAAGGATAAAACTCTAAAATTAAGTTTTCGAATATTATTCAAAGTGTGGACAGAATGCGAGACATACTGACGCCTAGCGCACGTGAGGCGAACCCTTCATAGAGTTCAATGTGATCAATTTTATCGGAAGTTTTGATTTCTAAGAAAATGCTCTAGTCTAACCGGAGGGCCATTTTCAACTAATAATACAAAGCAGAAATCTTGAAATGAAAAAAAACCTAAATCGTAATTATTCAATTTTTCTACCTTACTCTCTCAGCCTATGCATTCTATGTTATTCAGCAATTTCGAAAGCTATGACTTCTGGAGATCTGGCTTATTTAAATTGGAGCGAAGACTGTAATGCATTTAGAAGTCTTAGAAATTCGTTACGCCCATTCTTTGAAAGGGGTCTTTCGCATATTTTGAGTTACTTTTGAAAAAAAAAATATATGGTACCAAACGTACAGTAATTTGAAAAAGTACTCAAATTACGTCAAAAAAAGTTCCAGGGTCAAACTTCAAACGTTGTTAAGACTTTTCTGCATTACAGGAAAGTCTGAATAAAATCACGTGAACGAAATAAATCCAAAAATAAAGTTTAAATATGTCCATAATAAATCTCTTACTTCTTGAAAAATAAGATCACGTGACGTGTTGGAAAATATTATTATGTCAAAAAACTCTAAATTAGGTGTGTATTAGTCCTCAAAACTTCGGCGGTAAAATTTGAGTACTATTTGGGTACTTGGGCCAAAACCTCAATTTCTTAGTATTGAAGGTCACGGTGATCATTTTCGGACTTGAGTGTAAAATGTAAAAAAGTCTTAAACTTCTAAGGAACCATTCACTTCTTTCAAAAATTGATTTAACAATTGTTTGGAAAAAAAAAAGCAGTACTACTTACAACCAATTCCTTCAATATACGGTCACGGTCTGGTTGATCATTTCGGGGCTATAGTGTAATGGGAAAAAAGTTTAGAATTTTTTGCTGATCAACGATGGAAAGCTTAATTTTGTGATTTGAAGAAAATTTTTGGCAAAAAAATAAGTAACTGTGTAATATAGTAAAAAATTGTTTCAAAAAAAAAAACGCAAAACGTCCATTTTGTTTCAAAGTTTATCGATAACTTTATAAACTGATGCTTGTCATTAATGATTAAGCGGTCGTAAAGATGCGATTTAAATGGTGTGCGCAAATAGTTGGCGTCATCGAGTCACGCGTTAACAAAAGTGTGAATAGGGGATAGTACTATTTTCGGTGCAAGGCAAAACGCGCCACAGTCATTTCGCAGCCCCGGCGAGTAATGCCGCGAAAAAGTTAATAAAGTTGCGCGCGGGAATACACCTTTCAGCTGAGAAGCATTAAACAGCTTGAAGTAAAATAAAGAGAGTGAGCGACAATCAAACACATTTCCCGCTTAATTGAAGTCAATTTGTGTCTAGTTAAGCCATCTTTGGTCCACACTTTTAATTGCATATTAAACTCATAAAAGAAATAATAACTATCATAAAAAATTAAGTATCTAAATCGCGTGTTCCTTATTTATCCGTATAAATTATGTGAAGGAACACGTGAAAAAGCGCAACTTTTGTAACGTCAGCAAAAGGTGGCAAAGAAAATTCTTGATTTTCATTTCCAAAAGAAAATGGGAAATTTTATCAAATATCGCGCAAAGAATGCTAATATAAGAACAAGCATTTAACTATGGTGCAATATACAAGAGAAATGCACGGTCAAATGACTGTATGGTATTTGTTACGTCATGCCAAATATCGAAGGTCTGAATATATTCAAGAAGAACTGCAGAAAATTGAACGATGAGATTTTTTATAAATTTTGAACGAAAAATTGAAGAAAATTTCTTATACACAGATTGGACTGTCAAATCATTCAAATAACGAACAAACCATCAAACATTTTGTGAGGCGCAAATTCCGTTCCATTTACGCGAATTTTTCCAATACATTGCTGAAACTGGAATCACCTTTAGAAATTCAAAATGACGACAGAAAATACAGTCGATTGGTCCTGGTCAACCGTTGATGCGTGCTTTCAGAAAGGGTGCATACAAAAAAGCACTTTAACACTTTTCTACCACTTGAAAATTCAAAATTTATCTGCAAAACTTCCGTTCGCGCATCTGAGCGCCAGCGTAAGAAGAAATTAAACGAGACTGAGTTTGCTTGACATGACCGTGATTCTGAAAATGATTCTGACTCAGAATTTAACTTATTTTTTTCTTATTTTTGTACTTAATTACATCTGTTTATTTACATCTGTTATTTTTTTATTTCGTCTTTTTATTGTATAATAAAGTTGTAAAAAAAAGTTAATTTATTTCATTATTCAAAATAGTTTTCAAATATTTTATACATGTTATATGACGAAAAAAATGGACTGTTTCAATGTGAGAATATTTTTTTTTGCTCAGTTTTGAATTTAAAACATTGAAGTGACATCATCAGATTTATTCTATTTTTTTTACAAAAAGTGGGTTTTCTGACGAAGATCCTGAAAATCGTGTTTTTTTTACCAAAAGTTAATTTATAAAAATTTGCTTATTTTTTTGACTTTGATATCGCATGTTTTTTTCCTACTTGTCAAATACTGATTTATTATCTCTTAGGAATTATTATCTCTAAGAAAATTAATTTTTTCAGACCAAAAGTAATATTTTCGGGACTTTCGGAATATTTTTTAAATTTAATTCAAGAAATGCGCGGGAAGGCTATTGGGAGGATAATTTTCAACGTGTTAAGTGGTTTTTTCTAGTTTAACTTCGGATGCCTCCGGACGCATAAATACAATTCCGTGAAAAAAACTATAACGATTTCCGCAAAATAAGGAAGTCCCAGTTTTCATCATTTTCATGATCTTGGAGCTGAAAAACTTTTCCGCCGACGCTGAAAATATCGTTTGACGCGTCATTAGTCCTTTCTTGACACTTTCAGTAACTGCAATCTCCTCACGCCCTCGCCATCAACATTTCTTTGCGCAGTTAAACACAAGCACAAACAGTCGAGGTCAAAGGACGAACGTCAAAGGGAGCGTCCTGTGGATCCTATCTGTAGATCATATCGAATGCTGCTAAGTCCGTCATTTATGTGAAATCACATCCTATTTATTTTTCACAGTAAGATCGACGACTAAGCACAAGCTCTTCGATAATATACACCTATATCGAGATCGCCTAGCTAGTGTAATTTTATCTTGAGCGTCATCCAATTTGATAAA
This sequence comes from Oikopleura vanhoeffeni, assembly GCA_004367855.1. Classification (NCBI taxonomy): domain Eukaryota; kingdom Metazoa; phylum Chordata; class Appendicularia; order Copelata; family Oikopleuridae; genus Oikopleura; species Oikopleura vanhoeffeni. The sequence goes on along the minus strand of SCLH01001874.1, from coordinate 2,273 downwards.
GTGGCGCCACTCCACGAATCCGGGAATCTTGGAGTTGAGTCGACATCGCGGGTATAGATGAGACACTGTGCTTCCCCAAAGTGAATGACGCTCAAGATAAATTCAACACAGGGCAGGATCTTCGATATAACGCTTACCTAAATAAAATTTCACTCTTGGACGATTTGAAATAAAAAATTTCAAAACTCAAAATGTTTTTAAGTTATATTGTAGAGAATTTTTCTCTGGTCATTTTAAGACGTTGGTTTTTTTTTTTGGTTTTGAGATTTTTTCCAAAAAAACCTATTTAAAGGTGCGAAAAGTGACCTTTTAGTCCGCGGGTTCTCATGGGAGTTAAAATAGCGGTATCACAAATAAAATACGTTGACTCGACAGCGAAGGGTAAAGTATAGCTTCCGGTACCGAATGTAATATTTCAATGATTTACGTGTACCAAAAGCTGCGCAATTATCGGTTTCCTGGTAACGATATTATGAACTAGGGGTCATTAGTGACCGCAAGGTGGTGATAAAGGGGAATTTATATTCTGAGTGAAAACCAAAAGTGATATTTTTCCATGCTATAAATTGCCTTCTAGCGCCACCTTGCGGTCACTTATGACCCAAGGTTTATAATACCGTTTTTAGAAAACCGATAATTGCGCATCTTTTGGTACATGTAAGTCATTCAAATATTACTTCCGGTACTGGAAGCTTTACTTTACCGGTTTATTTTGACCAGCCGGTACATCCGATAACGTTGCAATTAGAAATTACCCTGGAAAAAACCATTCGCTGTCAAGTCTACTTATTTTATTTGTGATACCGCTATTTTAACTCCCGTGAGAACCCACGGACTAAAAGGTCACTTTTCGCACGTTTAACCCTTGGAATCATAGAGCCGATATATCGGCTCAAGCCTACCTAAAACGAACTAAAAAAGGCAAAAAAAATGTCACAGAATTGTTTCTTCCGAATACATTATAAAGAATTTTGGTGATTCCGAAAAAAATACTCATTTTCTTTTTGGATATTTGGTTCGAATATTACGGGGAGTTAATTTTTTGAGCTTTTTTGCCAAAGTTTTACTTCCGGCGAAATTATTTCGAAACTAGACATCAAATACAAATGTGAGATAAGCCAGTTTTTAGGAAAGTGTTTTGTGCATACAAAACCTTTAACAGTAAAATTTATTCGTATCTTGGGACAGATATTTTTTTTGAAAGTGAAATTTCAAAATTTTAAATTTAAGTATTCCGTGAAGAAAATTATTTATTATGAAAATTAATTTAATCAGTCAAAAATTGTCCACACTGTCACTTGATTACCATATAAAATTAAAAATAATAATTAAAAGTGTATCAATCTGCTTTCATTTGGAAAATTAGCCATTTTTCATAAAAATTTCTGATTTTTTCATCATTTTTTTTAACTTTTTTAAAAATAACTTTTGATTGATGATATATAGATTTAATCGAGTGAGTTTAAATAAAGTGTGACGTTGAGAAGATACTTGTGCGTTGGTACCCATACAAATAAAGTTTGTGAAAACTACGATGAGCACGTATCACGTGATATGCTACACCTTTGGTTTCAAACTATATTTTCTAGAACTAAAAATCAAAATTCTAGAATTTGAAATGATTGATGCAAAAATAAAATTTTTCAGCTTCTTATTGCAAAAGTAATTGGAGCTTCAACTACCTTGGTTGATTTCAAAGAAAGGGAGGGACCTCATGAGGCAATTTTCGAATTTTTGCAAAACTGCAAGTAAATCTTGTTAAGCATCAAAAATAAAGTTCAAAACCGGAATTTGAGATTATTCACGTGACCAAAATTTTTTTAATTTGATAATTATCATGAAAATCTCAGAAACTGATGGTCAAGGTTCTGATTGGTCGGTATTGTGTCAGATTAAACTGACTATATTTTCCTACTCGTGATGGTAATCTTTGAGCCACTTATTTTTTGTGGGTCGAAATTTCACTCAGGTAGCGCTAAAGAGCAATATCTTTGAAATCCCCGAAAAAAAAATTATAAGGACAAAAATAAACTGTTTGTCCTTATATTTCGGTCAAAGATTGACACAGATTTTAAAATCACAACGACCAAAAAATTTGAGTTAAATTATGTAATTTAACGTCGGAACGAATTTTTTTGTGAATTTCCATGTTTTCGGGATTTCTTTCGACGGTTTTTTCAAAATATTTGGACTAAAACTTTATTTTCACGCATATAAAGGATCGTTTACGTTCACACATGATTCAGTTCAATATTTCTACACAAATTACAAAT
>SCLH01001873.1:7024-41138 GCA_004367855.1 Oikopleura vanhoeffeni | reverse complement strand
ATTACTCATTATTTGAACGCGTGGTAATTTAAACGTGGGTAATTTAGTTTGTTATTTCGGAGGTGGTCGAAGCTGTTGAGAAGTGTTTGTGATTTATGATCATTTTTATGTATTGGTCAGACGGTAAATGTTGTTTGAAAGATGGCGAAAGTTGTTGAGCGGTGTTTGTAGTTGATGATACGTGTTGTAAGATGGTCAGACGATGTTATATGTTGTTTGAGAGTTGGTTGAAGTTGTCGAGTGATGTTAATGCGTGGTGAATTATGTTTCGAAGAAAGTTGATGCAGTGGAGAAGTGTTTATGGTTAATGATAAGTGTTGTGTGACACTTGGGCGACGGTGAATGATGTTTGAGTGTAAGGTTAAATAGGTTATAGATGATTATGTATCAACCGAATCTGAGCGCGCATGAATTTTTCGAGCCACACAAACTTTTTTTTGTTTTTAATTTCTGATTTCATAATTTGCAGAACATATAGTTTTACGTTTAAAAAATGCCGTTCCGAGAACGAAAAACCGACAAAACCGAGAACGACATCCGGAACGACAAAATTTATTATTTTGATGGCTGAAGAAATGCCGTTTTGATAGCACCACCCGGAACGAAAATATTTAGATTTCAAAACTTTAAAATGCCGTTACGAGAGATCAACCCCAAACAACATTTGAAGGTTTTAAATATAAAAGAATGCCGCTCTGAGAAATACACCCAAAACACCATTTTTATTATTTTAAAGTCTAAATAATGGCCGTTTCAAGAAATTCACTTGGAACAACAATATTTAGGTTTCAAGGGCTTCAAAATTGCCATTCAGAGAATTGAACTTATGAGATTCCCGCATCAAGGGGTTGAATAACGGCGGTTGGATTCGGTGCGCAATTTTATGAAAATAACGCTTTTTGATCACGTTGTAAATCAGGCATGTTATAAGTCAGAATTTCAGATTGTAATATATTTTCCTTACCAAAAATCTGCGGAATTTTCTCCAAACCGTCCGTTTAAGTACACTTCGTCAAAAAATATTTCCCTGCGGGGCAGTCCCTTTAAACCCCATTGGCAGGAATTTTCACACCCAACCCGTCCTAAGGACTGTGTCGTTTAAGTACACTTTACTGTAATTTTAAAGGCAATTCGATGCTGATTTCCGGTCACGTGATCAACTTAGGTGGTTTTTTCGAAAGTTTGCGGAATAAAATTCTACGTCCGTCCAATATTGGTTTCATGGGGTTCCCAAATACCATTACGCCAGAAACCTGAATCCCTTCTAAAAAACCACCCTGTAAGCCAAAAATTTTTCTACCACATATTTTTTTCCAAAGTTTCACATGCAAAAAAACATTTGTCGCATCTTGTCAGTTCTCCAGTCGAAATCACAATTGAACTACCTGTAAAAAAATGACCTTAACTAAAGTTTGAATTTATTCATATTAAAAAATTTCAGCAGTGGTTTTTATGGACACTGACTAACCATTTATGGAAACCCACTTTCGCGAAAAAATGGTTTCCATAAATGGTAATGGGTTTTCATTAAATGGGTATGGGTTTCATTAAATGGTAATGGGTTTCCATTACATGGTAATTTTGGGCAAATTTGAAAAGTTGTTTTCAGCCGACAAATTGAAAAATTTTTTGATTTTTTTTTCTAAATTACATGTTCAGGATCAATTATAGGGCAGCCGTTATCAACAAACTTTTTAGAAGAATTGGAGCAAATTAAACACAAAAACAGGTTTATTTTACTTCAAACATGCCTTGTTTTTCAAAAGGTTTCCAAAATGGTAATTCCTTGTTTTCAAAAATGGTTTCCATAAATGTTATGGATTCCATTAAATGGTATGGTTCAGTTAAATGTAAAATGGGTTTCATTATCGGGGGTTTCCATAAATGGTTAGTCAGTGTACATGAATCCTGACCGAATATGCAATAGTGGAAATGTTTCTTTTATCTCGGTGATTACCAGTTTACTGATAAGTCGCAGAAAATCGGTTATCCGGAGCAGTTTCCATGACTAATTGCCAGTCACGTGATCAGCTTAGAGAGCCAAAAAATCCCAGTGGCCCATTCAAAAAAAGTGACCTTAGAAACGCGAGAAATTAAATTTTCTACGAAAATTAATAAAATTATTTACATTTAAACAATCTGTATATTTGCATTTTAATTATGCATAAATATAACGTTCCCTATATTTAGGGACCGTCAGCTGGGGATTTCTCGATTTTCAAGTTGGTTCTAGCAGTTAATTATTTTTTGGTTATTATGTAATCGACCCTAACTAAGAATAATATGACTATTAAAAAAATCTCAGACCACCACTGGCAAAAAAACACTCAAAAATGGGAAAGTTAAAAATTTTTGGTGAAGTATGCGGCATACTGTATGCCCCAGTGTTCGCCAGGAATCTTAGACTATTTTTAACAGACGCACAATACGATTTTGATTAGGAAAATATTTTTTTTCGATTCCGCTCTAACTGCGCTCCGACTTTTTTTTCACAAAAAAAATTGAAAATTTCAATCGATCATAAAATCTTGTTTAAACATGCGATTCGGCCAAGGTTTCTTGCTACAGCCCATAAAACTTATTACCATTCGATAAAAACGCAAAAATTCCGAAATTTCTAAAAAAAAAGTTTTCCAAAAATTCCAAAATTTTCCCAAAAAATTGATAACAATAACTTTTGTTCAAAATTTTTTTAATGTGTTAAACCTAGAAGCAGGTATATTAAGCGTACAATGTGCGATTACGATTATGACGATAGTAGTAGGTGCAGATTGGCAGGCAGGTTAGTGGCAGGCATGGCCACGTGACAGGGAGACGGGAGGAAGACCGGTTAACGCCAGATGGGTAGGTAAAATTATTAACTTTGAAAAATGCTAAAATTTCGATAAGTTACTCTCTAGCGGCACTTGTGGTCATTTTTAGAATTTTTTAAAGGTCATTTTCGGTTTTCCTGATATCGATTTACCCTAGAAACGAAATTTCGTTAAAAATTGTTAACTTTGAAAAAATGCTAAAATTTTGATAAGTTGCTCTCTAGCGGCATGTGTGGTCATTTTTAAAATTTTAAAAGGTCATTTTCGGAGTATAAAATTGTTATATCCGCATTCCTAATTGATTTAAAGCACTCGTTATAACATCATCTGAATAATCTTTGAGAAGATCGTCTCCTGTTAACCATTCAGATGAGGGAAATCGTCTCATATTTTCAGAAGCCTCAACACAATTGCTCAAACTTTTTTTGTCCTCTTTGGTTTCCCAGTTTAATTTTTCAATTTTTTGAATTTCTTCAAAAATTCTTTTTTGTTCAGTTTTTGATAAGGTCTTGAGCATGTTCAGATATTGAAATACAGTAGCGATCATTTGATCCCATTCAGCTAAACCCTAAAGTTCATAAGAATAATTTTGGCGGGTGAAATTGCGAAATATGAAAGCATTAGAGTCAAATAACAGCATTGATTATTTTAACATTTGGTAAATTCAAATTTCCTAGCATGATTTGACTCTAATGTTTTCTTATTACGAAAATTGAACTGACCAAATATTAAAAAATACGAATTAAAACTATAATTGGACTCTTAAAATTTTTAGCATTTGCTGACTTAAATTCGGTAATAAGACACCATTGGACTAAAAAACAGAACTTTATTAAAACTTATTTTTCATTTTTTGTGATAAAATTTTGTTACAAGATACCATTAGCATTAATACCATTAAATAGGAAAAACTATTGAAATTCACAAATACGTAATGGGTTTAATAATAAAAAACATTTTGTAATAAAAACTTCATTTATTTTGAAATTTAACGGCGAAGGTATCTTTTGCGTCATTTTTTTTAATTTTTGCCTGCGTTAACTAAAGTTAGCAATTTTGAAATAAAAAAACCTCGAAACATTTGTAATTTCAAAACGATGGTATTTTCTTACGAAATTTAATCAAAATAATTATCTACTAAGTACACATTTCAAGTGAAAAACTTGAAAAAAAATGTTTTTAAAGGAAATTTACCTTATCAGTGACCCGAATTTGAAGAGAAAAATCGGAGTAATATCCATTATGGTCCGATCCACTTCCCTCATTACCAGCGGCAATATCATGTGCCCAATTTTGTTTTTTAAACTCGGACAAAATCGATCCTTTACCCTCATGCCCAATCAACCAGCCTAAATAATGAAGTGGCTTGATTTGATAATGTTTTTTCTGTGGTGATAAACCCCAGCTCACGTCAACCATGTGCACATCTTTAAGTGGAATATATGTGACTAATCTAGAGACGTTAGTATCTTCAAAAGCATGACCCATTGCATAATTTGGTTCTCCAGCAGGCTGTGGGAGACCTCGGTTGGGGACTGCGGAAAAAATCTCTTCGACCCACTCTTGGAGCTCGTCGAGAGAATGAGGAGACTGTATACAGGGATTGTGAGCTATTTCTTCATTAATATCAATGTAAAACAGTCGGGTTTCTTTAACTGGAACAAAACTCAACTTTGGCCGGCTTTGTAAGATGAAATTTGACACCAGTGTTCGAAAACTTTGATGTTAATCACTGGTGTAATTTTTTTTACTCGAAAAACCGCTATAAAGTTAAGTTGTGTTGCAGTGAGAGAGACACCACTGTAGTGAAATTCATATTATTTTAATTTTGTAATATGAAACCATTTAGCTCAAATTTGAGAATAAGTTTTATATCTGTGAAAATATAGTAAAAGCGAGATTGGGTTAATATAAATTTTGACCGTTTTTGTGCACTTCAGGTATCGCGAAACGTTTTTATTGCATTTCAGCTTATAAAACTCTATATTCATTATTGGTGTCATTTTTCAAAATTCGATATAACATGCTCTTAATTAAGTCGTTTTTTTAAGGTTGTCTAAATGTGATTTCGACTGGGAGAACTAGACAAGATAGGTGGTTTTTTTTTTAGGAGCTACGCCCAAATGACGGCTTTCTGGTATTTTGAAACCCCATAAGACTATATATTGGCAGATCGAGAATTTAATTCCGCGACTCGCGTTGGATTTTGTTTTTTGAATTTCTGACCGGTTGACCGGTAATAGCGGATTTCCGGTCGGTCCAATTTTCAAAGTTGTTTCAATCAGGCCAAAATTCGGTCTGTAGACTAATACGGGCACAAGGAGTTCGAATCTGGTATCAGATTTTATCGATGACGTCATTATGAGTCATTTTGGGGTCACTTTAGATGACGTCATAGAAAATCTTTACAACTTGTACAAACACGGTAACTTAATAAAAACGCCAAATAAGGGTTAATTTGACACGGGGAGTTCGAATCTGATACCATAATTCACTAATAACAACATTATACGTCAATTTGGGTCAAATAGGGGAATTCATATAAAGAAGATAGAGAAAACCGTGACAAGAATAAATCTGGCCGGAGTAGTGATTATGACTCATAATGACGTCATCGATGTAATCTGATATCAGATTCGAACTCCTGGTGTCCGAATTAGTCTACAGACCGAATTTTGGCCTGATTGAAACAACTTTGAAAATTGGACTGACCGGAAATCCGCCATTACCGGTCAACTGGTCAGAAATTCAAAAAACAAAATCCAACGCGAGTCGCGGAATTAAATTCTCGATCTGCCAATATATAGTCTTATGGGGTTTCAAAATACCAGAAAGCCGTCATTTGGGCGTAGCTCCTAAAAAAAAANAGTGGAAATTTTTTTTGGCTTCCTAGGTTGATCACGTGACCGAAAATCAGTCATCGAAATTGCTCAAAAACCGATTTTTTGCGAATTACCGGTGAACGTCGCTATCTAGTCTGGTTCTCTCAGAACAGATACCCCTTAAATTGGACAACCTTAAAAAAACGACTTTATATTGCATTTCATTAAAAGTGATCAAATCTCTATAATGGCCATAGTATGATTTGCTTACCAAAAAATTTTAATTTTCTAAAATTGCATAAAAAACGCAATTTAATTAATTAATTTTTTTGTGGTCAATTGTATTTTGAAAAGGTTTGGCAAACATTTTGGTGAACAAAAATACCACCGCCCTCTCAAATACGTATTTAAAATTTTGACCCAAATGGTGTCACATTACAAAATTAAACAAATTCAGTGAAATCCGCTCAGACTAACTAAGAGCTGATCCCTGACTGAATAGCCAGATTCATCCAATTTGCCGAGTAATTATTAGGATACCATTTATGAAGAAGATCATAAGCAGATTCATTTCTTTTTTTGAGGTCTTCAATTAAACTAATCTTATTCCCCCACATAAAGTTACCCTGTGGGTGACCAGGCTTCATAAGAGCCTCTTGAATAATTTGATATTTTCGAACAGAATCAGAAATACGGCTCATTTCAAACTCTGAGTTCACAGCGGTTACTTCACGCTCAACGGAATCTTTTTTCATGAGAGGATCCACGAAAAACTGAGCCCAGATGTGCTAATTGGGTATAAAATTATACGAATATTCATTCAATAAACGCTAGAATATTTTTTATTCATTCAAATTAACCTAAAAACCGATGAAATTTTTTTAACAAAGATTTTTTGGCGTACAAGTATCTTATTATTTTTCTATCCAAATTACGTATTTTTATTTGACGTTTGGCTAAAGCCATTTCAGGTATGAGAAAGGAAAGTATCTTTATCATGAAAATTTCAAATTTTAAATTGCATCAAAACGCCACTATTTCTATGCACATTGAAAACAGTCCATTGCAAACGCTTAATATGAGGCGAACGGGCTCCAAATGTTAAGCCCTTTTCTCCAATAAATTATATAAATATTAAGTTTAATGTTTTTGAGCATTAAATAGAATCTTTCTCCTCCTATACTAACTAAAACATTTATTTTTTTTTAATTAATGAGCCCCAAATCCGCCGAAGGCCGATAAAAGGGGATTTTATGTTTTACATTTAATTTTATTGAAAAATGACCCCAAATCTGCTGAAGGCCGATAAAGAGCGATATTATATTTTCAATTTAATTTTTTTGAAAAATGGGCCTCAAATCGGCCGAAGGCCGATAAAAAGGAATTTATATTTTTCATTTAATTTTTTTGAAAAATGAGCCCCAAATCGGCCGAAGGACAATAGAAGGGGATTTTACGTTTTTTTTATTAACGGCGGGGATAAATTATGTCTGAATTTGCTAAAATTTGACACACATAGTTAATGAACACTCTTCAACCAAAACCTATACCATTTTTCTTTTCCGAGGTCCAATTTTTTCCAAGTTAAAATTTTGAAATGTCATACACCAACTTTTTGCTCCAAAATTAACGGATTAATAATTAAGGAACACGATGGGACTACTCAAAATTCCTAGTTTTGACTTTTTTCTCGGCCCAATTCCAACGCGTAACACCCTATAACTATGATAACTTTTCCTCTCTGTTTTTAATAAATATACTTGAGTGATCTTTTTTCTTTTTTGATAAAATGCGTCAAAGTTAAAACATATTATCTTATTTAACCCTTTCCTAAAGCCTCCTTAAATTTTGATGGGGCAACGTCCATTTCGTAAACTGTTGCTTCACAATCAGTATAGGCATTATCTGACCCTGAAAATTTTGACACAAATGAATCAAACAAATTTTCATCTGGGTACTTTTTTGAGCCCATAAAAATCATGTGTTCACAAAAGTGAGCTAACCCACCACAATCGGAGGGTTCATGAAATGATCCTGCACTGACGGCCATGGCAGCGGCGGAAATTCTTTTAGCCTTTTCGACTTCTGGTTTTTCGTGCTCGTTATCGGACATAACAAGATCTTCTTTATTTAGGATTTTAAGGCGGTTTGAATTTAAAATTAAATTTTCAAATAACGTGGGTATTTTTTTCAAATTGTTTATTTTTTTACTTAAACTCTAGGTAAAAAGTTAGATTTTGGCCTGGTTTGATCTCTGAATATATTTCTGGACAGTCCTCACTCTCAATCGTACAAGTTTTTTGAGGTGGTAAATGTGTTGCGTTTATTCATGATAGTCAAAAAGTCAAATTTGCAAAAAACAATTTCAAAAAGTATCTTTTTATCAGTTTGCAAAAATTCCTTGAATTATTATGGTTCTTGAAATATCAAAAAGAGAAAGAGTTGAAAACTCTTGTAATTTTTACTTCAATTAAAAGTTTTTAACAAAAAAAAATGATATAAAACTGCTGGCTGTATTTGATTTTTGTTATACACACAACTATTTCCATTTCAATTTGAATAAAACTACAAAATAAAGCAATTTTTATCTACAATGTAGCTTATTGAGCAAAATTATAGGAATGTTACCTAACTGGTAGAACTTTTAAAATCGGTATTTGTTCTATTTATGGACGAAGAATGTAATACAAAATTTCCAGGGAATTTCTGATCTTAAATTTTTGACGAAGAAATTACCACCTATATAGATTACGGGGCTTCCTGGCACATATTAGCTAACTTTTTATATAATTCGGCTTTTGAAAACGACGCATCCGATTGAGTTCTTAGATAGGCTATCAAAGATAGCTCAAACTGAGAACAATTATTTAGAGAAAAATATATTAAAAAGAATGATCCGAATCAGACCATTGTTTCCTATTTTTTTTAACAAAAACTGATAATTAAACAATTTCAGTAATTTCAGAAAAAAAACAAAAAATGGTCCGATTCGGACCAATTTTTTTATTTTATTATCCACTAAATATTTTTGCTCAGTTTGAGCTATCTTAGATAGGCTATTATGAGACAATTTATAAAAAAAATTGCCTTTAAAATTTTAAATCAGAAATTTTTTCGCTATATATCAAAATCCTTTCCTTCATCATCATATTCACCATCTTCTTCATCGCCACTCAAAGGTTCTTCATCGCCACTAAGTGGTTCTTCATCCTCATCTCCCGCTGTCACATCTGATATCAAAAGTGCAACAAGTCCATTTGCCAGCTTAATCGCTCTATACTCTTTTTTATCAGATGGAGACTTTTCTGGCGTGGTCAAAATCGTCACTCCCGTAGGTTCAGCATTTTGTTTGTTATCAATTTTGACCATAGACGCGATAGACTGCCTCTGAAAAATGCGAACCGGTAAAAAAATTGACAAAACTGCGAATCGAAGTGCAAGCATTTTACAGTAGGAATAAGCCCTACTGTTACTAAATTTTGCGTCAAAACCAAAAAAATAATAATAAATTAAATTTGATCATAGTGTTAATGATAGTATCAATTTCAAGTTAAATTAACGTCAGTTGTTACTTAAAAGATTAAAGCGGTTGTAGGTGTAAAATGCAAGCAAATTGGAAACATTTATAATGGGTCATTAATCTGGCGATAACTTCATTTTAGGTTTTTCATAACTAGGACCGGTGTTATAAATTTGTAAATATCTCCTTATTGTTCTCTTATCAGTATAATGTTTGTATCAGATAAATTTTATTATACCGTTTCTATTTTAATTGATCAAATAGTGTGCGATAAATAGTATCCAAAATTCGATCTTTATATAGACTTAGGCGTGTTTTTTTTAGAGCAATAAAATAGGAAGTAGCAATCGCTTTTTTTGCTGATTACGGGTTAACCGGTCATCGCATCGGTTAGAAACAAAGTGTATTACGCGTACCGACTCTTTGACTATGGGCTACAACTGGAATTTATTGAATCGAATGCACCGTTTTCGAGAACATTCGCTCCGATTCATCAACTGATTTTAAGGTATTTTCCCAAAGATTCCCATTTTTAGCTGATTACCGGTTAACCGGTGAGTCGATCGGTAAGAGACAAAGTCGAGACTCTGTATCAACTAGTTGACCCTGAGATAAAATTGGAATTTTATGAATCGTATGTACGGTTTTCGAGAACATTCGCTCCGATTGCTCTAAAAAAATCCCGCCCTCAGGTAATTTTCTTTATAGGACATCCACCCCTAGTCATGACGATTACGGGAACCCATACGCGATATCAAGAAACAGTTATTTGCATTCAACTGACAACTAAAAAAGCTCAATGGAAATTTTTTTTTCATCGGACTACCGGTTCACCGGTAACCGGAGATCTATTATACAGGCATTTTCAATATAAAATTTGTGAAAAATAAATCGAAACTAGTTGGTTTCTTTCAGGAATTCATCAAAAATATAGTTCAAGGAGTTAATGTGTAGACAATCGTGATATAAGAATGAACAAACATAAAGATTTAAATTTCCGGCTGATTAAAAAAAATGTTGGGCCGATCGAGATTTGAACCTACCAAACAATTACATTCCGGTTTATATTCGGTGAACCGGATGTCAAATCAACCCGCTTCTTGATAGCTTCTACAGTTTTTGCTACAGAGGGGGGGCGTGCCTAAAATAAAAGTTACCTTAATAAAATTTCTCCATTGAGATTTTTTAGTTGGCAGTTGAATGCGAAAAAATGTTTTTCCCGTAATCGTCATGACTATTGGCAGTTGTCCTACAGAAAATACATAAGTAAAAGGAAACGATTCGATCAGTTCAATTTGGTTTGATCCAAATGGAAATGATTCACGGTGGCTGGATTTTTTTAGATGAAAAGGCTATTATAATTCGTCTCTGAGAAAAACGTATCCAACTAAATCACGCTATTCTGAATAGTTTTTCACAGAGATGGCTCGACGGATTCTGAAAATTTTATAGTTGGGTACTCACAGGAAAGGACGCACCGAAAGATTTTGTTGTTGCCCGTTAATAATACAGTGAAATTACTGTATTAACTCACATGGTTCTCACAAAAATTTGTCTTGAACTATCCATATCTAAGAATAAAATCTTTGGGAGAATTCAAAGCGGAAAACTAAATTTTTCACCGGTAATAATGCAAGTCGTAAATTTAACCAAACTGAGCAAGGTGATTAGACACGTGTTCTTCTAAAATTTTTAAACAGTATAGACTTAGCCCACTAAATTTAATACTTTCGCAAACCCTAGTCGCTCTAAAGTAATTTCACCATCTGCTTTTCGCTGTTTTTAACCCTAATATTTTCTGAACAAATTTTTCCATTCCTGAAGATGCTAAATAAATAGCGAAACGTTGAAAAACTTTTAGTATAGACTTTACTGTATAGACCACATACGGCCATCTAAATGTAAAGCAATCAGTTCCTACTTTATTTTCTACCTCACGCGTTTTTGGAGATCCACAAATTAAGGAGATCTGAGAAAACAAGTAAGTTGAGAGTTAAGTTTGATAGCTGCGCAAAAAACATTTAGGCGACGTTAGATGAACTGTTTTTTTTTAAAGATTATCCTGATTACGCAAACCAAAATAAAGCAGCCCAGGATCAAAGTTAGTGCTCATAATGAAGGCTTTAAAAACTCATTTTATTTGACCACAAGATGACTGAAAATGACCCTCATAGCCTATGACTCATAGGTCAAATGAAAATGTATTTAAAATTATGCTTGAAATATAAATATTTTTTGGAAATTTGTATCGATCAGTACTTTGCTCGAGTATTTTATCTCGCAATACTATTTTAAACGATATTTTTCGAATTAAAATCATGACCCACTGTTCTGTGACACTTACCCCAGCAAACTTATTTTACTAATTTGACATAAAACCAAATTCTCTTGTAAACTTACTGAAATTGCAGTGGGTTAATATACTTTAAGTCGTTAGTCTAACTAACAAAAACCAATGATTTCCGTTTTAAAAAGATAAGTAAGCACGTTAGAATTATCTATAATAATAAAGAATTATATGATAAAAATAAACAACTATATTTTGAAGTTGCAAGAAAAAATCTATTTCGAATAATGTTTCCTAATAATTTTTTTAAATACAGTGAGTCCTCTCTAATTGGAACAAAACTAAACTCCTGGGCGTCTTTGGAAAAAATGACACCAGTGTGAGCAGACTAATATTTTGCGTACACTGGGTTCAAAATGTTTTCGAAAAAACCCCAAAGTTAAATTAAATTTGGAGGTGTTCTAGTTACAGTAATAAGCTTTTAATAGAAAGCGAACGAGCTCCAAATTTAATCGTTTTTTTCTTCAAATAAATTATAGAAAATACAAAATTATAGGGTTTTTAGTATAAAATGAAACTTTTTAGAGTAAAAAACGCAAAAATTTTTATTTTTTTTAATTCATTTGAAGAAAAATGACTAAAAGTTGAAGCTCGTTTGCGTCATATTGAAAGGTCTTTACTGTAGTAAGACCCCGCTGTATTTAATTGGTCAAACAATTTAATGATACAAAAAACAACTATATGATCAAAATTATACAGTAATACGCAATTTTTAAAGTTGGCAGATATCTCACAAATTTTATTTCTCTTGTTAAGAACGGTTACAGACATGGACAAATGTTTCTAGATTTCTAGTTAACTAAAATTTCGACGATTTAGATTTAAATCTTCTTTGGACAAGCAAAAAGCACCATTTTACCAACCCGATTTACCACGTGCCCTGTTGCTTCGACCTCGACCACGTCCTCGGCTACTTCCTCTGCTAGCTGGTCGACCAGAGCCATCGTTGTAAAACTAGATCAAAAATTAAACTTGGCCTTAATATTTTGATTTAATACAGGAGGGGGAATTGTCCGAAAGTTTTTGGACGGTTTTGGATAAAAAGGAGCATTTGGGACGTATTTCGAAAAATTATTAGGTCATATGATATCAGTCTCACGGTAAGTTTTCCGATTATACAGATCGCGCACTCTAATGGTTTTTGCACAGAAGGAAGATGATAGCCTAGTCTAGATTATTTGATATACACTTACCGATTGACCAGAGTTTGTGACCGTACGGCGGTTATTCTGAGATGTTCGACTGACAGTATCTAATCTATCCAGGTAACTTAATATATTATAATTAGTAATCTATAAGTTAAAAATTACGTTTATGCGAGCTATTGCATAATAAATATTTTTATTCAGCGCAATCACATACTATAGCAGATGCATAATAAATTTATTTTATTTAGCGCAATCACATACTACCCTGATAATATGTTTGGATCCTGGTTACTAAAATTCAATCTTGAGAAGTGCTTTGAAGGAAAATCTCGCTGCTCCTCTACCTCACGACACCATACATTATATACATAGTAGAAAATGTGACGTTATTTAACTATTCGTTATTAAAAATGTCTTGACGCCATCAGAAGCGAGTTGCCAAAAAAAACGTCTATCGAAACCTCTATCAAATTCCTAAGCGAGATTAAGTTTAGCTAAGGGTACGTTTTTTTAGGTTACACCGCCTGATTCGATGGAATCTAGACAATGCAAATATGTCTGACGATGAAACTGCACACAGCATATCGACGAAACTTTTTTTGGCCTCTAGGTTGACACGTTGATGCCGGATTTTTATCTTTGTCATCGAATTCGTCTCACCTAATCGCCAAAAACGTTTTTTGTGCCTTGAGAATATACCGGTGACCGTAATCATCCTGAGAAATGCAACAACATTTTTTGCTAGTTCAAATTGGTTTCAAGTTCGACTGCAAAAACCCTTGCGCTATCCTGTCTGTTCTCTCAGCAGATTCCCGCCTGTGGTGCTACCTAAAAAAAAGCGACCTAAGTAACTTTTTTTTAGGAAACAATCAGTTTTGCTTCGATGCCATTTTGAGAACGGAACAAGTCATATTGCACAAACGGATTGTGTTGCATCACAGCCAGATAAAAATCAAGACCAAAATTTTTTGATTTCCTGACGGATGTCGGTACCGGAAATTGACCGGTAAATTGGCTAAAGTCGTTCGAGAAACACGCACATCGTCTTCGAAGTCAATTTTTTCAGAATTGTACAAACTTTGTCGTCAAAATTTTTGTGGAATAAATTATTTGTCATATGACACCCCTAAAGTGTCAAATTACACTTTTTCGTATCTCCTAAATCAGGGAACCTATAACTGAAAATATATTACCTGGTGAGTTTCTCAAGAAAAAATTTTGCAGAAAATTTGGTCATAATGACACCCACCAAAGGGTCAAACAATAACACTTTCACGTATCTCTAATAATAGAGAACTGAGTGAACCTGAAAATAGAGTCACTTCTGGTAGTTTGTTTCAAGAGAAAATTGTTGGCAGCAAATTTTTGTCACATGACACCCTAAAGGTCAAATTATCACGTTGTGCATCTCTTTAATCTTAGATAACCTGTTGGACCGAAAATATTAACTAAGTGATCGGTAGTATTTTAAGGAGAAAAATGTTCTGCAGTAAAATTTTGGTCAAATGACACCTTAAAGGGTGTAAATTACACTTTCGTATCTATATATAGGGAACTGTGGACTTGAAAAATATACTAAACGGTAGTTCTTGAACATGAGAAAGTGCAGAAGTTTGTTACTATGACCCGCCCGTAAGCGCAAACGAGTCAATTACAGTTTTATGCATCTTTAAACCGATAATACTTGTGACATCGGAAATAGTACTACCTGGCAGTTTAAGAGAAATGTCGGCGAACAACTTGTTTTGGCATAATCAACACTCCCCAAGTCAAATTATGGAAGACTAGAACCCGAAAGTTTTCAATTGCGTTATCTTTGCCGCAACTTATGGAAAATTCGAAGTAAATGAAGATAGAATGAATAACGCAATAAGATGAGCTAAATATCGATCTGTAAAAAATACAACCCTTACTATCGCCCCAGAGACTCCTACATCAAAATAGTAGCTTTTTGCGTGGGAAATTACCCCGTTTTTTGATATTTGTTTCTTCGGAGTCATTCAAATATTAAAAAAACATGGAAATAATAAATGCAGTGTATCTGAATTTGTGCTGAACGAGTACTAAGTTCTGTAACGTGCCCAAAAACGCTGTATGGCAATTTCGAATCTTACTGACCAACAGTAGCGTAGTTTTTACAGTTATCCATTAATTCAGAAGCACCGAAAATAGTAGCGAGCAAGACAGTTCACAGAGAATATGGGACCATCACAGAAACGACACTCTGATGGAACCGTCGTGCACGTTCAGTTAACTTCACAATAATCCTTGATTTTTTTCGATAATTAGAGCATCAGAGAAACAGTTGAAGTTCTTCTTTTGAGTGAAAAATCAAATATCCTAGGCGGATTTTACTTCTCGGAATTCCCAGGGCCATGCTAGGGACGTACAGCCTGTGTACGGGCGACTTCAACCAATCATCAGATATTGTTCGGGTAATTGATCCAGAGTCCCATGACTCATTAATTTCAATTTCTGACAAGATAACTCGTCAACTGCCATATAATTTTGATCAATCAGTCCAAAACTCTTAAAAACCTCCACATCGTTTCTTACTATTTCTAGCCTTTTTCATAATATCTAAAAGATCCTAAATACAAAATTCGTACCGCTAGTATTGAACTACTAATTTTTTTATATTTTAAAAGCATGCAGTAACTTGATGGCGAGTTCTTAAGAAAAATTTGATCATCATAAATCAGCTATAACGCCCATAGCTTAATTTGAACTCTGAGAGCCACAAAATCCTTTGATTAAAATAGTTCATAAAAACCGTTAGGAACTTATTGCAGTGTCAATAAACACATTTTTCAAACCCTAGTTTATCTGAAATACTAACCCATAATGAAGCAATTTCATTCCACAAGCCTTCTGTTAAAAGATGGATATAACTATCCCATTTTGTTCAAAAAACTACCCAGACCGTAATTGCAAGGCCAACAGATCTCCTATATAACAGAACGCAGTGTAATTGACCTTGCGCGGTCAATACAAACAATTTACTGCACCATTTCTTCTTAAAAAACTACCCAATAAGTATAGTCTCAGGTCCCACAGGTTCTAATTATAAGAGAGCAGCCAAAGTTAATACCCCGTAGGGTGTCATGACCAAAAATTTTGGTGCCAAACATTCTCTTGAAAAAACTAGCACAGGTGAATAATTTCAAGTTAAACTCTCAATAATAATACGAAAAAGTAATTTGGACCCCTTTTTAGGTGTCATATGACCAAATTACTGCCAAACATTTCTTGAAAAAATACAACAGTGAATAATTTCAGGTTCATAGTCCTAATTAAGAGATTACGAAAAAGTGTACTTGAACCCTTAGGTCATAGACAAAGATAATTCAAACCAAAAAAATTTGAGAAAAAGTTGTAACAGACAGTCGTTGAACAATTGGCTTCGAAGAAACATAGGGTGTTCTTCAGAACCGAACAATTTCAAATTTTTACCGGTCAATTCGGTACACCGACATCGTGGAAAATACAAACAATATTTGGTCATTTATTTATCCTTGGCTGTGGAGACCGAAATCCGTTTGTGGATTATCTCGTTCCGTTTCTTCAAATGGCAACCGAAAACTGGGGTGGGCGGCCTAAAAAAAAGTTACCTAAGGTCGTTTTTTAGGTACGACCACCATGATTTCGACTGGGAAATCTAGACAAGATAGCACAAATAGTTTCTGCACGTGAAACTTGGAAAAAATATGCGTTAGAAAATTTTTGGCTTCCAGGTGATCACGTGACCGAAATCAGTTCATCGAAATTGCTCAAAATGACCGAAAAACGTTTTTTTGCGAATTACCGGTGAACCGGTAATCATCGGAGAAAAAGAAAAAATTGATGCGTTCCAAATTCGATTAAGATTCAGATCAAAAAACCGTTTGTCGCTATCGTATCTGGTTCTCTCAGAACAATACCCCTTAAGTGGTCGTACCTAAAAAAAAGCGACCTAAGGTAACTTTTTTTTTAGAACACCCCATCATTTTGTCGCGATCATTTAGAACGGAACAAGATATCGCAAACGGATTTTTGCATCCACAGACAATTAAAAACTCCAAGACCAAAATTTTGATTTTTTTGACGGTATGTCCGGTTACCGGTAATTGACCGGTAAAGGTCTAAAAGACGATCAGAGAACACCGCACATTCTTCGAAGCTCAATTTTTTGGCAGATTTACAACTGGTCGTCAGAAATTTTTTGGCAAAATATTTTTGTCATATGACACCGGTGAAAAGAGCCGATTGGTAAAATATATGGGGAAATTCACCAGTTGATAATTCCTCCTTGGTGTATTGTTACTGCTGGAGCCCTGATTCTATGTTGTTCCGGCAAGTTCATCTTTTTTTTTTAAAACTATTTTTTGATTTTTTTCTTGAAAATAAGAGTTAGCGCAAGTTCGACCGCCTTGAAGGCGTATATGACAAAAAAATTGCCAACCATTTTTTCTCCATTAAACTACCCAGGGAGATATTTCCAGCTTCGCAGGTCCTTGATGTAAAAGATACAGAAACTGTAATGACCCTTTTAGCGGTTTGTCACATGACAAAATGATTTGTCAAAAAATTTCGCGCGAAAAGGTGTACAAACTGGAAAAAAAGTAGCTTTCGAATATGACGTGTGGGTCTCAGAACGTTCTTTTAGACCTTACGGTTCAATTTACCGTTGAAATCCGATCATCGCGGTCATAAAAGATTTCATAAATAGATTTTTGTGTCTTTTGGAGTTTTATTGCTCTGTGTTGAGTGCGAAAACTCGTTTTGTCGAAATATCTTCTTTTCCGTTCTCTAAATGACGCTGACAAAACTGTTGAATGGGTTGCAAAAATATAAAAATTACCTACAATTCCAAAAGTTCCAAATGAATCCCAAGGTCAATGAGTTGATACATCGCATTTTTTTTGGATTTCGCAGTCAACTTACCAGTTTACCAGTAATAAGGTTAATAGTTTTCGTTTTGTAGAAATTAATTTTGCTGTCCAATGAAAAGTGCTTAATAAATCATTTTCGAGTGAGCTATACAACTGTCAATCACTTTGCTAAACTTAAAACTCGCCTAAAAAATTAAATATTCCAAATTTGATATATTTAAATATAATATTTTTTAAATTTCAGGAATTTGATTTCCTAGGAAAATTTTCTTGGCGTAAAATAAATTTTTTTGGGCAACAGGTCGACTGGAGTTTACCGCTTTAAGCTTAATTGGCGGTTTGTCAACGAAATTATCTCACGTCTAATGTTATAGCTTTTCATATGAAAAATGCGATCGCGCTGATAAAAATAATCTTGCCATAGATAATATTTACTTTGTATTGAAATTATTTCTTTGAGTGGTTCGTTTAGCACCAAAATTACTCTTGTTCGGTTTGTCTGCGAAACCTCTTGACGTGAAGTTTGTTACTTTTGTAGCTTCCTGAAATTATAATATAAAATTCCATTATGATTTCTAATTATGCTTTTATGTATGTTTAAATTGACTTATATTTACCTGTATAGCTAATTGTAGTGTTTTCTTGGCCTTCAGTAACTTCTTTTTAGCTGCTAATTGAGCTTGCGTTTGCGCAGCACCACCAGTAGGTGCCCGAGTTCGCTTTTCGACCCGTCCCGTAGCTCCGCGTCCTGCGCCTCGGCCCCGTGCGGCTCGTGGTGTGCCTCGGCCACGTGCGGCTGAGCTTCCGCGAACTGCGCCTCTACTTGCCCCACGGCCGCCCCTGCCACGTCCGCCACGAGTGGTGTTAGATCGATCAGGTATCAAGCCCTTTTTGGAACTGTCTGAACCTGAATGTACCGGTGCGATGATTTTCGGGTCAATTTTTGTCGGAGAAATCTCGATATTAGTATTTTCGGTGACTAAATAGTGTTATCCTACTATTCTATAACTATACCTAGATTAAAAGCACCAGATTTGCCGGATCCACCTCGCCCACCAGACTTTCCGCCTCGTCCAGCTCCTCGAGCACTTATTTTGTTCGCTTTTACGTAATCATCTAGTGAACAATCCATTCTAGAACGCAAATTGCGTTTTATTATGGCTTTTATGAAAAAACAAACTTCAAAATTAAGGAATTGATGATAATCTTGTTGAAATCTCTCATACGTAACTGGACTCCAAAACCTTTTTTATGGGCATCAAAACTGCCAGGGGTTCTCACTACTGGCAAATACCGGTATATTTTTAAAATTTTGACTAGGCAAACAACTTTAAAAACAACATATCCAGTTTTGGTCAAATTACATTCACGCAATTAAATGGTAGCAAAATCATGTAATATGATCCCTCAGATGTGTCAAATTTCATTTTTTGGTTTTCTTGATTTCATTGAAAGTAGGTAAAGCCAATTTTTTGAGAAACCCAATATTTCCGGTTCAAAACAGAAATCAAAAACCGGCTTTAATTTGAAAATATTGATCGGAAGTTTGTCTGCTCACGCAAAATCACAAACAAATCGTATTCTAATAACTAATAATTAACTTTAAAGCGAAAAAAGTTACATAAAGCGAGATAAATGAGCCATCTACCTGAAAAAGCAGGCGCAGTTCTATCGCAAGTTATATATGTTTGAGTAGAAACAATATTAAATTTCGCTCACATGTGCTTTCGTACACAAATAACGTCACATTTTCATCGGTTTAATTTTCAAATATGACCTCATTTTTAGTACGGAAGAACCCCTTTCTCATCAAAACAAAAGGTCATATTTTAACAAGGTAAATCCAACAATAATTTTAAGAAAAAAAAATTATTTTCGAGAACGGTGTTTCTAAACAATTCCCCGCGGGTAGGTAATGGTTGAGGAAGTCAAGTTACATATCAGTTAAAAAAAATTTCACAATTATTTTTATCTTTCTTTCTTTTTACAAAAGAATTTATTACAAGAAGGCAAAAACGCGGCTGGCCATAACAGGCTTCGCGTCACAAAAAATAGTTGCGCAAGAAATCTGAATCGGTTTTACGGGTCAGAGTGGTTAATTTCTGGTCCTGGATAACGGGGGTCGGGGTCACTAAGGGGTCGAGTTAGGCCAAAATCTGGGGGAATTTTTTGTTGGGCCGACACTAAACATGTCTTATATAATTTACGAATAATTGTTCAAAACAGTTTTAAACAGTTTTTCGAAGAGAAACGAAACTTACAGAGTGAAATAGAAGTGTCGAGTTGAATATGACACAACCAACCAAAAATTAAATAATTTTCTTATTTTACGCCAAAAATTTTTTTTAAAAGAAAGTTGGATTTAACATCGGGGAAACGACAAAAACACTGAAAATTTAAATTGTGCATATATTATTTGATAGTTGGATGTTTTTAGTAATAAACTATGAAAGTCTTCTTTAACCAACTGATTTATGATTAAATAACTGATTTGCACAAATAACTTCGAAAATTTATTTCAAAATTTATCCATTTAAAAAAATTCGGTAAAAAATAAATAAATTATCAGTCAAACTGGTTGATATTAGTATTCCAGGAAAGCCGAAATACAGTAGATTATTTAAAATCTATAATTTAGAATAGTTCAAGAATAGTCCGTTTTAAACATGTTAGACGCTTTATGATAAAAATCTATTAGAAAGAGCGTCCCTTCGCCAGTACTGAAATGAAAGAAAATAATTATCGGAAACTCTAGTTCAAAAACAGGAGGCTATCATACTGGAATTTTTCTTGTAATAAAATACTTTTGAACTCAGAAATATGACTCCAAAAATATGAAACTGCCGTGTGAACCCCTCGAAACATTATTATTAAGGAACAGTCGCTTTATAAGAAAAAACTACTAGGTATAAATAGATATTTTTCAAAAAAAATCTGGCCAATATTTTTTGCGCCTTTAAATCTATCATTAAAATTATTTTTGTGAACTAGGAGTTTCCCGCTTATAAACGGATGTATAGCCAAATTGCCATTTTATCATTTTTGGTCACAGTGCTCTATCACAAACGCAAAAGTCGTCTCTAAAATAAGTCCGAATTTGGGAAGAAACAAAAAGAAACGAATTTGGATTGTAACAATAGGAAAGACTACACGAAGGAAAAATAATTTACATATAACTTACATACATTTTACACAGCCTAAAACCTAATTTTGGAAATTATGTCAAAAGGAACCGAAAATTAAGTTTATACTGATTGCAGAAAAGTCATAAAATTTCTCCTAAATTTTCAGTTAAATTTTATGATATCCTATTAAAAGATAACTTTGAAATTTATTTTACATAAACATCTGAAGGCGGAGGTATTTTTTGCTCAACAAATTGCGATTTTAAAATCAGAAAATTGGTTAACTTAAAATACCACCGCCTATCTTAAATTCCGTAAAGTTTATAGTGTCAAATTTTCAAGGTTTTATATTATATACACTCTAAGAGTGACATGCTTTAATATCCATATTCGCCGTTTAATCTTGTGAAGTACGGCAAGACATTACAAAAAACTTATAGACGAGGTTAATATACAGCCAGATAAGGATAAAAATTTTATCTCGTTGACATTTCAACGCTGTTTTTTGATATGAGACATTAAAAAAAAACTTTCAAAATAATGGCTCGTAAAATGATTTCAAAATTTTTTTTTGATATTCATCAGATAAACCTAAGATTTTTTGTATTTAAAACAGTTTTCAATAATTGTAATCCTAAGTTTTAAGAATATAGGGAAAAGCGAATTTAGGTCGATTTTGATTTATACATATATGACATAGGGCGGGTTATTTTAGAATTTTAGTACATATGTATCATATAATTGAATTTCAAGCTCCTTTTAAATTGTTGCCAGTTAGTAAGCCCCCTAAGTCTAAACATGCCAAGTGATTTGTTACTATGTATACCCTAAAAATGAAATATTGAAAATCCTAATATCGACACGAAAATATTAACATGCTGTGTTTGGATAACGAGCTGGCCAGGTTAGTAACCAGTTAATAATGCACAAAAATGTAATTTTTTATTTAACTTTACAACATGTAGGTTTATATATACTATTTATAGAAGCTGATAACCCCCTATGATTTGGGTCAACCCTATTTTTCAACTTTTAGGCATTAATTTCATCCATAAAAATACAAAGCAGCACTTTCAGTCAGGTATTAAAAATTTCGAATTAAAAAATACTTGGGTATCAAAATGCATACCGAATAATAATCTGGGCAATTTAGATTGCGCTAATAACTCCACTGTAAATTCAAAATAGACACTTTCGTTGTCTAATAATAAATGATACAGAGGGGTAAAATAATAATTATTTAAAAATTTTCATCGTATCTTCTGCTCTATATTTACCCAATTAATATAAAAAAATTTTCCACAACTATTAATAAAATTAGTTAATCTCAAATATTATGGTTTTTATAAATATACTTATCTATAGAACATATCTCGAAGTTATTATGGAGATTTTGCATTTTTTTCTTGGGTGACCTTAGGCACGATATTTAAAAGAAATCCACATTAAGAGGGTCCCCTAGGTAAATTTATCACGCTTAAAATTGGACATATACTAATTAGGCCAAAAATAACTCTGGCGGGAGTCTCGCAGCTCTAGAAAGTCAACAGCGCTCTACAAAGTTCATCCATTTTCTCACCAATTTTTAATAAAAAATCATAATTTTAGGAAAATATTAATTATTTTTTCCCAAAAATTGAGATTTTATATACAGTATATATAATATACTGTAGTTTGCGTCTATAAGGACAGCTGAGATTTTTCCATATTGTCCTTAGGTTTTGATGCCATATTTTTCAAAATTGCTCTAAAAATTTCAAAAATAACGATGAAGAGCTGAAAACATAAGCCAAAGTTTCGGAGGTGATTCTTTAATAATAAAAAATATTGTTGGGAAAAAATTAGTGCAGACCTTTTTTCTTGCTCTTCGGTCAAATTTTTTCGAAAAAGAGGTGTTTTATAGATTTTTTGGGAAAAAAATAGTGAAGAATTTTTACGAAAAAGAGGTGAATTTTTTGGAAAAAAAGACCCTTTTGAATTTTTGCCATATTGTCCTTCTTGAGGGACGGACCAAAATCAAAAAGCGTAGGTTTTGGCCATATTTCTGCCATATTGTCCTTATAGAGGGTGTCCTTATAGACGCAAACCACAGTACAAAAATGCTTGAGAAATTGGGTAATAAATGTTGAACTTTGAAGCTCGCTGCCTAAGTTATTTGTTGGCCTTATTAGTTCTGGGTCAAATTTTAAGCGAAATCTATTTGGCTGGGGACCCCCTTAAAAATAAATAAAATATACGATAGATTACAGTATTCATTTTTTAAAGTTTGCCATAAAATTTAATAGTGTTGACAAGAAAAATTGAACTAAATTTTTCTTGGAACTAAACTGTTAAAACTCATGAGAAACTTTTTTTCAAGTCAATAATCTACAAAAAATTTTGAGCCCCAAAAAAGTACAGGGGATCAGAACATTACTATCACTATAGAAAACAGTATTTGAAAAATAAAAATTCATCCAAAAATTTTTAACAGACTTTTCTGAACTTCACTTATATTTGGCAGTGAGTCACATGATCACTAAAAGATAAAGTTTTTTGTAAAATAGTTTCTTTTGTCTCCTGAGTAAATCCAAGTTGCACTTTGCGCATTATATCGTTGGCGAGCGACCAGGTGTTTTATGAATAGGCTCTGAAAATTTATTTTAAATTAAAAAATTTAATGAAATAACAGTTCACATTTTTCTTATTCTAGAAGCACTTCGATTTTTCGATATTTTTGAAATTTTACGCCATAATATAATTTTTCAAGCTATATCGAAAATGATCCCTACGCCTTTTACACCAGTAGGCGTAACTATGAGCCAGTGACCAATCAGAATACTCGATTGTCGACTTAATTCAAGAATCCCGCTATTTCATTGATCACTTACGCCTACTGGTGTAAAAGGCGCAGTAGGGATCATTTTCGATAATATGCAAAGCTGCTTTAACCGGGTTTCTTAAAAATATTGATTTATATCATGATAATATAAATAAAATAATCAATTTCAGCAAAAAAATTAATACCATTTTTAAACTCACGAAATAGTTCGAAAGAACTAATACGAGTTCGACTTTAGCAGAACAGTTCATCGAAAATTCCGAAAACTAAAAACAAATAATGAGCCAGTTAGGAAAATGACTGTTCTGAAATTCTAGTTTAAATTTCTAGAAAGTGTAAAAATCACACATTTTTCTATGAAGTGATCAACTATTTTATTGTACCAGTCTTTTAAAATAAAGCAATTGAAAATCGAAAAAGCAAATCCAGAATGATTTTAAATTTTGCTTAAAATCTAAGAGCTTTTTTTTTCAAATTTATATTTTTTAAAAAGGGCCGGTAAAAATAACTGATTATTTTTTAAAAAAATAAGTTCAATAAAGCCCTTTCTTAAAAATGTAAAACATTCTAGATTTAAGCCTAAGGATCTCGAAAGGTTTATCGAGATTTTAATATTTAGGGGCCAAAATGCTCAATATCGACATTCCGGGGTCATATCACATCAGAAAAAAATAATTCTATCATCTTTGGAATCGCCGTAAAATTTCTTCCACATGCAATTTTATAGGACCCCATAGAGGTAATTTTTTTTGGAATTTCGTAGTTTAACTGAAATAACCTACTAACGTTGATTTGTCGCTTGGTCATTTGTGGTTGCTTGTAGTACAGGAGGGGCTTGTTGTTGCGTCGGTTGAGGAGCCATATGTATCAATTGATTTGGCGCAGCATTAATATAATATCCTCCACTGTGTCCCGCGTGTGGTGATTGACTGAAAAAATTAGTCAGTTCAATTTAAAACAAAATTTTGTCAATAAATGATGGAATCAAAAAAATTATTCAGAAAATTTCACGAAATGAAATAATTCCTGTGTGTAAATTAGTGTAATTGCTATCACATTGATTTCTGATGAAGTTTTGAATATTTTTGGACAAATAAATGTAGTGGCGAAATGATTTTACGGTATGTTATTTGAACAGCCCCCACCGTAATCAGGCATTTTTCTCGAAGACCATACCAGATATCAAACGTCTTTTAGGGCATAAATTATGCCGCATAATATAAATGCCCAAGCTGCGTTCCGCACCATAGCCGTTTTTACCATAAATGTACCAGAAGTTATCTTTCGCCCAAAACAAACCACCAGAAACTACCGGTAAAAACGGAAAAAAATCTGTAGCTGCAAATAACTTCAAGAAGGTCGTATGTGCCGATACTGAGAAGCTAACATATAACTTGCGATTTGAAATATCAATAACCGGCGAAATGGTTGACCGGAAAAAAAATTGGTCGCCAGAAATTTAGTTGGCCACAAATATATATATATTACTATAGTAAAGTGTGAACTTACTTTTCTGGCGAAATGGCAACTTGCTGTGAATGGAAGTAAATTCATTGAAATAATGAATTAAATTCACAGCAAGTTGCGATTTCGCAACAAAATAAAGTACATATATCTGGTATTGTCTTCAAAAAATGACTGAATAGGGTCGAGGATGCAAAAAAGCTACCTGAATTTTTCAAATAAAATCCAAGAAGGTAGTTTATTCAGTATAAAGCCGATAATTTATCGGCGATAAATAATGATAGTTATCTACGCATATATTATTTTGACCAATCATCAAATAGAATGAACAATCAGCATGCGATTTGTTTATAAAAATGGTTCGAATCGATTATCGGTAGTTTTTAATATCTATTGCTGATGGTCTTAAAGGATTCAGCGCTCGATGATATTTTGAAAATAAATTAGCTAGAAAACCACTGAGAATAGTTCATCTTCCGGCGTATCAAACTCGAAATAATTTGATTGCGAAAATATAATCATCAAAAAGATATCTCCTATGGTTCATAGCCTATGGACCATAGGATATCTTTTTAGGCTATGGAGGAATATAAATTTACTCAATAATAATAATAATTTGGCCAAGTCGAAAGTTATCGAAAACGATACATTCGATTGGTTGAAATCTTACCATTATATACCGGTGAAACCAATCCCACCGACCGAATAATAAGTAAAGTGTCTTTAGTTGTACATGTCCTCTAGGAATTTCCCCTAGGGATTTTAAAAGTTCTTTCCTGCGAAAAGTACTTTACTATTCCCTAAAAATACGCCATGGTACGATAAGTATGTACCATATGTATCATACTTTAGTTGCCATATGTATCATACCGTATGATTCATACGTTAGATGCGTTAAGGCATCTTTTTAAAGTATAGTACTTTTCGCAGGACAGTACTTTTAAAACCCTTAGGACGCGTCCTACTAAAGACGCTATACTGTAGTAACTAAATTTATATCCGGCCAAGTAAAAAATGATTTTCCCGCGAAATATTATCTTCTACATTTCTACCACCTTCTTGATTTCTTAATTTCATCAGAAATTTTCAAATTAAAGATGATAAATCAGAACTATTATATTAATAAAATACCGCAATTTTAAATGAGCGCATTTTTTAATAAAAAAGCAATCTTACGATTTAAGTTTGTCTTCGGGGAAATAATTATTCCCAATTACGGCGCAATTGACGGCCCCCATCCTTAAAAATCTAATTCTCAAGTAAAAATCCCGTGAGGTTATCATAATGGCGGCAGTATCTTTAGCATGAAGATTGGTTATTAATAAAATTTCAAAACAACATGTGTTTCTGTAGAAATTGTTTATTTTTTTTTCTACCAAATGTTTCATGTAAATTGAAAAAATACATGCTAAAGATACCTTCACGTGTGACCAAGGCTTAATATTTGTAATTACCTGATGGGTGGCTGCGAATTTGCCAATTGGCCTTGTTGTATTTGATGTTGCATCATTAACCCCTAGAAACAGAAAATTAAAAATAGATGAGATTTTTCTACTGCCGGTTTTCGAAAATTATTTAATTGATACACTTTGGATCTATTTTTAAATTCCTAAAATTTTAGCGAAAGACAGTTTTTGACTGGTACATATTTGGGTTTTAATATAAGTTTCAGGCTAAACCGGAAGATCTGTATTTTCGGATTTCACCTTAAATAATCGGTTTCTCAAAAACTATAGTACTTCTATATAGAAAATTACCGGTAAAAAACGGCTTTGCAGTGGCATGTTGCTTGAAAAGTTAAATTATAGGCTTAAATATATATACTAGTATAATATAGCCAAACATTACAAAATTATCCTATAGGAGCATATGCTGATCTCATCCAATCAAAATTTAGGAAAGTTGTTCGAAAACCAACTTTCAAAAAAGAATTTGGTATACTTATGGTGGTTAAATCTTGAAAGAATAAACTTGTTTTTTAGGCAATTTCTGAATTATTTACAGGAGCAAAAATGCAGGAAATACCGGATAACAAGAAGCAAATATACATTTTTAATTATAATTACCGGCTGTTGTACTACTGGGGGCATCATATACGGCGAATAGACTTGATGCGGATCTTGCCCTTGAGTAATCATAGTTTGCCCAAGATGATTCACTTGAGGGATTGGATGAAAAATTTGCTGTGTTTGATACATCATGGGCTAGAGAAAATATGGTTAAATTTTCCAACAAACAAATTAAAGCAGTTAAGTTTCAAAAAATGCAAGACAATTTTTTTAGCCATTCTAAATTATTAGTCAACATAATAAAATATGGTAGGCAAAAACATTTTGTAAGATGAATATCTTCTACATTTTTTCTACGTATAGTAACCTCTCAAAAGTAAATTTGTTTCTATGCGAATTCGCAAAGCTTTCCGATGCGTGTAGAGAACCTTGCCTGCGAGTTAATGGAATGTGGATTCAAAATGCGGACTGGTATTTTATATTGTCAAACTACCGAACATTTTTTGATTGATACCTTTTCTTCTACTAATGTTAGACAGAATATTTCTCAAACCATCGAAATTAAAATCCTTTGGAAATTTTTTGTTTCTTGAGTCTTGAGGAAATGAGTTTAGAGACGACCAACCTCTTTACCATAACCCCATTCATCAAAAAAGTTTTTTTACGTGAATTCACTCGCTCCAGCAAAAATCAGTGGTAGCAAACGAGAAAAGGCTTTTGCATAGGATAGTAAACTATTGTAAATACAAAATATAAGCCGCTGATTTTTTTCGGTTTTCGACCAAATTTTTCAACAACAGAAAAAAAGCTTTCAAATAATGATTTTGCAAAAGTTTCGAATAATGAAAAAAATTCGAAAAGTTTTCAAAAAAATTTTTACATTTTTTTTTCAAAATGTCCTTAAAAAATCATTTTTACCTGTGGTGGGTACATGTGGTGGGTCGATTGTTGGTAGTGGTGCTGCATTGGATGCGCCATCATATATTGTCCAGAATTAATCATATGGTGATTTATAGGTTGTTGCACCTAAGGATTTTAAGAGTGAATTTGAGCTCTTATTAACCACGTTTATTCGTACACTTACCGGTTGCTGATAGGCCACTTTTGCAGTATTGGCAAGCTCTGGCGATATAATACCATTAGGATCTACAGTATGAGTTTGAACGGGTCGTTCGGCACCATTATGTCGAGCTGGAATCGGTTTTTCATATTTCATATTATTTGATCGAGGATGGCTAAAATTCTGACCATTTGAATTTTTCAAACTAGGGAGAAATATTTTAGTTTGGAGAATGAGGTAAAAGCTTATTTCAACGATAAATGTCACTACGCGAACCATAACCTTTACTAGTCTGAGAGCAAAAACATTTTTAAGGAAAATGGAAAATTGTTCGAGAAAAAACGAATATAAACTCAAAAATTATGATCTTCTGAAATATGATTCTTAAAAAGAGCATTTTTTATTTTGATTTTCTCAAATTGACAAAAAGACTTCACTATAGGGTGTTACGCGTTGGAACTAGGCCGAGAAAAAGTAAAACTGGGAATTTTGAGTAGTCCCATCGTGTTCCTTAAGGAGGAACTAAAGTAATNTTGGAGCAAAAAGTTGGTTTATGACATTTCAAAATTTTAACTCCCTGGCGTCTAAAATGACCAAAAAAGGAACCGGACATGATAAAACCGGAAGTGGACTGAAATTAACGAAGAAGAAATTCTCGGACGGTTTTTTGATTGAGAAATTTAAACTTATGTTTAAACTTTTTTGATACTATACAAATACCACACGATGGTAGTAAAAGATAGCTTATATTGCTGCTGCAGACTTGATTTGCGACTTAAAAACTATAAATATTATTTTTGTATAGTTTACAGTATGTAACATTTTTGCTCCTCTTTTTTCAATTTGAATAAATCTGAATTCTACCGTTTTGAAATTTGCGGATTTTGAAAATTTTTGAAAAAAATCTCGAAAATTTTCGAAAATATTTTTTTCGAATTCTTTGCAAAAAATAAAGAATGGCCTCCTCGGATTTTGTATAGCCCCTCTAGCCTCCGTTTTTGTCACAACGCGTAACACCCTACTTCACTAGTCAAAAATGTTTTCATGGAATTTTTGTACAAAAAATAAACAAATTCTTAAAATTTGACACCAGTGTACGCAGAATTGGATTGATGTCAATTTGTTTTCGAAAAACCGGCCAAAGCTAAATTTGTCCAACCTAGAGACCAATAATATACATGTAGAATCCTTGAAAAACCTTTTTTATTCTGAATATTGTAATCGTCTTTTTTGCGAATGTAAGAAGCAACGTAATTTTGAAATTTTGAACGATGAATTATTAATAAACCAAAAGGCTCAGGTAGCTTTTTTTTAGGCGAATCCCCCCCCCTCTCCAGCAAAAACCGTAATCAGCAGAAAAATTAACCCCCACCTTCACGAGCGTTTTTCAAACACAGGGACCAAAAATATTTTGGGGAAGTGTCATTTTGGCCGGCGGAATATCGGAACAGACCCCCGATATTCCCCTATTTTTAATTCAAGAATTTTGGTGAGTTCTAGAATTCTTCATCTGACCGGAAATGCATTATTTGGATGCAATTTTTTGTTTAATGTAGTTAAAACAGTACTGGAACAAGATATGATCTACAAATATACTTACTAGGGTGACTTTTGGAGGGGAAACTTTACGCTTATTAATTTTGACACTCCGCGGCGCCACCTGGCGGTGAACAGAGCTATTTTGCTATATTTGAGAAATCGCTATATTTTGATAAACGTGACGACCAAAATTTTTTTCGTAATTTTTTTTTTCCATTTTCTCTATATTATTAACCTCCAAGAAATTTCGGAACAACCACCCAATTATTTCTATTAGTCGATATTAATGATGGACACGCCTAACTATGTGTGTGTTGAAACACTCTCGTGCAGGTGAGGGGGTAGGACATCTCGTGCAGGTGCGGGTTAATAGCTACTACGGTTTTTGCTGGAGAGGGGGGGGCGCCTAAAAAAAAAGCTACCTCAGGGACTTTTTGCGAACAGGTAATTTGTATTTGTTTGTGAGACACAATTTTATAACTTTTTTGCAATTTAAAAATTGATTTGTTTTACAACGTTTCGAATGTAGTTTTATTCATCATCAGGTATTAATGAATAAATATATATTCGAAACGTTGTAAAATAAATCAATCTTTTAATTGCAAAAAAGTTATATAGGTAATTTGTAGATCTAAAATTAACATGGGAGTGACTACTGAGATTTAAATTTTACAGACATTTTTTGTGAATATATCCATATGCTTTTGCTTGTTTTGACTTGCAATGGTTAAATAACTTTGATCTAGATTTTATGTGCGAGTTAGTAATCTACAACACTACATTTTTGTTCTTACGAGTCACATTGATATTGTAGAAACAATTGATTTTTAATGTTATAAGCATACGATAGGTAATCAGAGATTGAGCTCCTTAAGAGGTGTTATAGAAGCTGCTTTAATGACTCATAAACTAGACTAACCTTGAGTTATAATTTTGCCTTGGCTGATCCTTCCTTGACGACGGTTTTTTCTTTTCTACTTTTAATGTTCGATTTTTAATTCGATGATCGGAATGGTCCAAAGATTTATCGCGGTCCTAAAATTCACTTTGAATTTATAAAAAATAATATTATTGCGGAAATAATTTCGGAAATTTTTGATTATTATTTTTCTAACACTTTAAAATTTCAGTTAACTAAATAGTTAATTTATGTTGATTTCTCAATTTTTTTTGCAAAAATAGGAAATAACTTAGAATAGGTAGCACCTTAGTACTTATACCATAATAGCTACTTCTGAATACAATTTTTCAAATAAAATAAAAATGTTCTAGAAAACAAATTCGATTTTTGTAACGGTCAGTTTTTTTTTATTTTGTTTCTCGACAACGGAGATTTTAAAAATGATATCATTAAAAATGCATTGAACTCCCGGAAAGGAATTTTTTCTTTCAAATTCCAGTAATATTCGAATCTTATCGAAAAATTTAGAAATTTTTTTTTTTTTTTTCAAAAATACGCAAAATTTTAGTTTAATAGCAAATGTGATTGAAATCGCTCAAGTAAAAAGGTTTTCTGAAATGACTTGACGGATTCTCAAAACAATCTTCGTGGTGCGACTCGAAAAATTTCCGTGGATATCTTTAGAAATTTTGAAAATTTCTCTAAAAAAATTCCCGCTTTTTTTGCGTCGGAACGAAAATCAGATTTCTCGCTTATTGGCTGATTTTAAATGTTTTCTTTTTCCGTTCCGAAACAAATTAGATACTATGTTTTTTGTCTATAAGGACAGGTGAGATTTTCCCAAATTGTCCAAGCAATCTGTCTCTTAAGATATTTTGGCCATATTTTTTTCAAAAAAAAAGTGAAGAAGTTTTTTTTTTTTTGCTCTTCATTTTTGAAAAACGTAAAAAGGGGTCATTTCTATAGAATTTTCAATAAAATGGTGTAATTTACTAAAAATTTCCCCAAATTGTCCTAATTTTCCCCAAATTGTCTTTATATTTCCCAAATTGTCCTAATTTTCCCCAAAGTTTCCCCCAAATTGTCCTTATGTTTCCCAAATTGTCCTAATTTCCCCAAATTGTCCTTATATTTCCCAAAATTGTCCTAATTTCCCCCAAATTGTCCTTATATTTCCCAAATTGTCCTAATTTTCCTTAAATTGTCCTCATTTTCCTCAAATTGTCCTTATATTTCCCAAATTGTCCTAATTTTCCCCAAATTGTCCTAATTTCCCCCAAATTGTCTTTATATTTCCCAAATTGTCTTTATATTTCCCAAATTGTCCTAAGGAAATATAAGGACGATTTGGAAAATATAAGGACAATTTGGGAAATATAAGGACAGTTTGGGAAATTTAAGGACAATTTGGAGGAAATTAGGACAATTTGGGAAAAATTAGGACAATTTTGGAAATATAAGGACAATTTGGGTAATATAAGCACAATTTGGGAAAGTTTAATTTCCCAAATTGTCCTCATTTTCCCCAAATTGTCCTCATTTTCCCCAAATTTTCCTTATATTTCCCAAATTGTCCTTATATTTCCAAAATTGTCCTTATATTCACCAAATTGTCCTTATATTTCCAAATTTGTCCTTATATTCCCCAAATTGTCCTTATATTTCCAAAATTGTCCTTATATTTCCCAAATTGTCCTTATAATTACAAAATTGTCCTTCCAAATTGTTGGGAAAATATAAGGACAATTTGGAAATATAAAGACAACTTGGGAGATATCAGCACAATTTGGGAGATATAAGGACAATTTGGGAAATTTAGGATAATTTGGGAAACATAAGGACAATTTGGAAATATAAAGACAATTTGGGAGATATCAGGACAATTTGGGAGATATAAGGACAATTTGAGGAATAAAAGGACAATTTTGGAAATATAAGGACAATTTGGTGAATATAAGGACAATTTGGGAAATATAAGGATAATTTGGAGTAAATTAGCAGATGTTGGAAATTATAAGGACAATTTGGGAAATATAAGGACAATTAGGGGAAAATGAGGACAATTTGGGGAAAATTAGGACAATTTTGGAAATAAAAGGACAATTTGGGGAATATAAAGACAATTTGGGAAATATAAGGCCAATTTGGGGAAAATTAAGACAATTTTGAGAATATAAGGACAATTTTGGGAAAATTAGGACAATTCGGGAAATTTTGTTAGAACATGAGAATCAAAAATTGGAATAAAAAAATTGTTAGAAATTTTTGAGATGAATTTTCAGTTTTTATTGGTTTTTAGACAATTTTAATACTAGTAGTTTTTTTTTCGATAATTAAATGCTTTATTTTCAAAGACTGTGTTGGACATTAGTTTTGAATAATGGTATTTATAAATATAATAGATAAAAAAAATACAATTTTTAATTGAAATAAATATACAATCAGAAACAAGCTACAGTAAATTGACCTTAGCAGGACGGCCCGAGCCTTCATACGAAAAACTTTTGAGATTAATTTTTATTTTTTAAAAAAATTCTTTAGTTTTGAATTAAATTTTTTATTTAAATTTAAGATTTGTTTGCAATTCCATTTGTTGGGGTGTTTTTTAAAAAAATTTAAATCAAAATATTTATTTTTTGTTTTTTAATTTTAATTCAAATTTTTTTAAAAATGGGCATTTTCTAACGAAAAATCTGTTCCTTGGAGAAAATTGTTCAGTTTTCCGGCACCCAGGCTCGAAATTTTTTAGGCAAAATCAATTCCGTCATAACCCCTTAACAAATGTACTCTCAAAAGTTGTCTTAAGCGGACGTTTGAAAATTGTCCGCTTAGACAACTACGACAGTAATTAGTTTACACTAGGCTACACTCGAAACCCCAATTATCAGTCTGTCCTTAGCTATTTTTCCAAATTTTTTAAAAACCATAATATTTCCCAAAAAATATGAAGACCTATTTTTTGTTTTGTTTTTTCTCTTTTTGCTCTTCACTCAAAAATGTTAAGAAAAAGAGGTGTTCTATAGAAAATTTTGGAAATATACCCTTTTGATTATTTCCCCCAAATTGTCCTTATAGAGGGACGGACCAAAATCAAAAAGCGTAAGTTTTGACCATATTTCCCCCCAAATTGTCCTTATAGAGGGTGTCCTTATAGACAGAAATCAAAGTACATACGGTAACTTGAATCATGCGATTTTCGTTGAAAAAACTCGTACCTCTTTATTAGTGAATGTAACGAACGCAAAACCTTTGTGGCCTTCTCCTCCTTGTTTATCTTTCGCGACTGACACATGTTCTATTATTCCAAATCTACTAAAATGCAACGACAAGTCTTTCTCGCCTGCATTGTGTGGTAATCCGCCTACAAAAACTTGAAGGTCATCATCATTATTTGAAGGTCGTCCAGGGGACGTATTTTCACCACCGCTTGAATTCCGCTCTTTTTGATTTCGGCCTCCGGAATGATTATGTTGTGAAGAACTACTTTTGTTCGATTGGCTATCATGAGGGTTTTTGCCGAAAAGTTTCAATATTTATAATTAGACTTTAGTTAACTGTTGTCTCTGTGTTAGAGGACAGGGTCAAAAATCCCGTTAATCCGCTTAGACCGAATTTTGCTATAAATGCCGTCAAAATCGAAAAATGGCACTTAAGGGGGTAGGTGTCGCTTTTTG
>SCLH01001872.1:135466-182088 GCA_004367855.1 Oikopleura vanhoeffeni | reverse complement strand
TCCAAAGAAATAAAAAATGCTTCGAAAATGCCTGGTTCAGGGTTTGATTTTGATTTGATCAATCCTGGATCCCAAACATAACTTGAATTGTACATAATCATGAACCAAATTAAATTCTTTAAATACAGCCGGTATGATCGTGAATTTTAATTTTAGTTAGTTTTGTTAATTAACAGTAACAAAAATATTTCCGCAGAAAATTTACGGAATTATTTTAACAAAATTAAAAGTTTTTAAAAAATTTAGAATTTTAATGGAGAGAAAAATCGAGCTTAACTCCGTAGTGTCTTTTGCGCCATCTATGCGCAATAGCCTTTAATCGCAATTTAGGACCCTTAATCATGTATGAATGAAAATTTACAAAGAAGTGGTTCTTTAGAAGTTTTTAAGACTTTTTCTCCATTTACACCAGAAGACCAAAAACAATCACGTGACCTTCAAATTAGGAAATAAGGTTTGGTGAAAAAACAAATAGTGAATCAAATTACGCCGAAAATTTTGTTGAGCGCCAATAAAACACATAATTTAAGAGTTTTGAAAACATAATAATATTTTCCAAACACGTCAAGTGATCTTATTTTCGAGAAATAAGGATTCATCTATGACATATTTCAAACCTTACTTTTTAATTATTTCGTCACGTGATTTTATTCGGACTTTGATGTAATGAGAAAAATGTTCTTACAAAACGTTTTGAAAGTTGACCCTGGGAATTTTTTGAGCGTAATTTGAGTACTTTTTCAAATTTACTGTAATATGCCTTTCTTTCAAAATTACTCAAATCACGTGGAAGACCCCTTAAAAGGGAATCGTCAGGAATTTTCTAAGACTTTTATTGCATTTTAAATTGGCCTCCGGCTTAAATAGAGCATTTCTAGAAGTCCAAACTCCGGAAAACTGATAACATAATAAATGAATAGGCGAAATAAGAAGAGAGATTTGATAAATTATTTTCATATGCGCGAGATAATCCATAGTTTTAAAGAATATCCATTTTACAGTGAGAATGGTGATGGAAAACATTCCAGTTTTGTTGCAGATGCAATACCCAAAATTGGTGGCGTTTAATATTTGAAAATATGAAATTTCAAATTAACCTAAATTCGTGTTATTTATGCACTTGTTTCTGATAATCGGCAAAAATGAGAGAGTTTTTTAATTTTCTTATTCACATTTGATAACTTTTTATAAACTTTTTAACAAATTGTTTTATAGGACTGTAGAAGAATCTTTGAATAATAGAATTATCATTGAAAAAATATATGTTGATAATGAATGTTCGGTTATAATGCTCAATTCAAGCGCTGCGGCCATCGTGGCGCAAAGACACTACGGGTCCGAGGATTGTCGGCCACTACGGGAGTTAAAATTCAAATTAAAGAGTTCAAATTTCATCTAAAAAAGTTATTTTGAGAATGATATTTTGAGCACTGACAGATTTGTCTGTGCACCCACGACGAATCGTATAAGATAATCTTAAACTTTTTATTGTGACCAAAAGTTCTTTCGTTTGACATAGTCAAAATATGTCGCGTGGCTAAAAAAGTTAGATTATTTCATAAAAAAAAATTAATATGCACTTAAAACTGTTAATTTTGTAGACATTTAAAGTTATTTTATGATTTAAATCTCGAAATAAAATTTTGAAAAAATTAAAATTAAAAAAAATTCTCTAACTATTAATTTTTATTAATTATTATAATTTTATTTGCAATTTGAAAAGAATACACATTTTCAAAATTTGATTTAATACAATGCACATGATGGTAAAAGATTTGATTCAAAATAGAAAACTTGTTCGAGAAGAAAAGATATTCGTTTATGTTAATAAATGCAAAACCCGACAATTTAAATTGTTTCAAAAACTGAAAGTGTTGCCTTCATTACAAAATAATTATTCGTTATATTTGAATTTCGTTAACCCCCACCTGTACGAGATGTCCACCCTCACCTCACTGTTCAGAACAAACATACTAGAGTGTGTTCTATTCGAAACGGAGACACCAAAACATCAGTAGCTATGTATAATTGTCCATCGATATAATCGACTAATTAAAATAATGGGTGGGTTGTTTCGACATTTTTTGGGAGTTAATAATATTATGGGAAAATGATAAAAAAAATTACGAAGAACATTTTGGTCGTCACGTGATCAAAATATCCCTTTATCACCTTTTGCATGATCTGAAGAGATGTGGGCTGAAAAGAAGAGAAAGCGCCTCATGAGTGGCTAGAAGGGGTCTTAGGAGTGTTAGGATGGCTCCTCAACCCACATCTCTTAGATCATGCAAAAGGTGATGAAGGGAGTATAGCGATTTCTCAATACTGCCAACTAAAAAAGCTCAATAGAGAAATTTTGTCATATTCATCGGACTAACGGTAACTGGAAATCTACTATATAGGTATTTTCAGTTAAAATTGAAAAAAATCAAAACTTGTTTTTTTCAAGGAATTCATTGAAAGTATAGTTCAAGCAGTAAATGTGTAGACGTCATGATATATAAGAAGAATCAACATAATACAGATTTAACTTTCCGGCTGATTTTACGAACAAAAATTGAGGGCCCATCGAGATTCGAAACCTACGAAAAATTACATTCCGGTTTATATCCGGTTAACCTGGATCTCAAATTAACTTAATTAAATTTCTCTATCAGCTTTTTTAGTTGAATGCAAAAACGTTTCTGAATGTCGTCTTATGTTTATCGCGTAATCGTCATGAAAGCCTGGGCCCACCTTAAAAAAATAACCAGAGAATCTTGGTTTAAGTATTATAAATACACAAGATAACTTCAAGAAAACTAATTAACCAAAATAATAATGGTGAAGTTTCTCTGCTGCTTTGTATTTAAATATCTGTCGAGTATTATAATAGCATTATTTAAAGATAGAACTTATGATTGCGAAAGCATTTTAGACTTAACTAATAAACTGAGCTTTTTGGTTCAGATCACACCTCGAAAAGGTGTTAACTTTTTGCGCCACCTCGAGGTATTGATTCCATAGTGACACAAGTTGGAAGCTAAGTCCAAGAAAATTGATGAGAAAAGATAAGAATTTAGATAAGATAAGTAGATAAGTGTTAATATGATCAACTACTTTCGATATATAACTTAACTATCAATCAATGGCGTATCGTCTTGTCTTAGTGTATTATTAATATCATCACACAAAATCGGCGTGAGAAACCTACCACCTTTGACTATGCCAATATCTGAATTTCCACAAAAAGACTTTACTAAGGCCATTAATAAGAAATGAAAAATAAAATGAGTTTTTTATTGCTCAAAATTCAATTAGTCCTAAAAATTCACTTTTCTCAAAATTTCCTTTCAGAATTGTTCTTACCTATTGATCTTACCTTTAACTTTTGATTTTGAACAAGTTAGATAAGCTTGAATTTGTAGAAAATTTCTTTCGTTTCATACTGAGAAGTAAAGTCAATAAAATAACTTGATATACTTTTGTCTGTCATATGTTTGATGACCGGTACGATATCAAGGATGTAGAATGCTTTAAATGTATACCTTATAATATCAGATTATTCAACAATTCAAAACAAAACATATAGATGATAAACGTGTAATAATTTCATTGTATATGTTTTCAGAATAATATCAGCAATAAAAATTATAAGTATGAAATCCTTTTTAAAAATCGACAAAAGGTTAAAAATCGTTCAACTCGCTAGGCCAGTCGCGTTTCTTCAAACTGGATAGGGAAGAGCTTTTTTACTAGACCCGAGTTTTGTTATAATAAAAAGTACTCTCTTTTTTCCCATACAATTTGAAGATAAAGACTCGACTCGCTATTTCGCGATTTCTAAGCTCTCGTCGATTTTTAGATGGATATGCAGTAATTCTAATATGGGATTGCATGATGCTCAACTGTATCACAGTTAAAAATCAGTTACATAACTACTATATAACATAAGTGGTTTATATACATTTGTGTATACATTTCAAAGTCCTGAATCCAGAGGTTACTTAATTTTTTGCCAGTTTGAGAGCATAAAATACCTTTTAAGTACCATTGAAGAACCTTATTTAAAGCCACACGGAATTTTTCGAATAGTACCGAGTATTTACGCGCAATTTTATTATTAGCTTTTTTCCGAATATTGCAATTCAGCTGATTTAACTAGTCTCCAAACGAGGAGTTTTCGACAGCCTGAAATTTTATAAAAAAAATATTTTCGATCAGTTGATACATTTTATTAATTGAAGTGATTTGATTCTGTTTTCGATCAAAATATCGGCCATTCATGCGATATGAAAAAGGAACTATTTCAGATTAAATAAAAAGTTTGGAAATTATTCTTCGAACATTTTGCAGACTTCACAGGATAACATTCTTTAGTAAATTTTTCAAGTTGACTGTAGTTTGGTTGTCTTGCCAATTTACTTATAAAAACTTCCGATACAGTGAAATATATTTTTTTGGAAGCTCATCCTACAGTATAGTTGTAGGAAATTCAGTTTTTTCTGGGGCAACTAGCACTGCGCTGCATTCAATATGGATCTCTACCCCGAATGCAGACGGGAAGCCCGATTTAATTATAGCTCATAATAATACATGTATTAATAAAAAAATTGTATACTGTCAGTACATACTTGTATAATACTGAACAAAAGCGAGTTCACCTCAAACCAATCAGCTCCATTGCATTTTGCATTATTTAAAAAGGCTACCCCGTCTTGCATCGAGGTGGAGATTAATGTTGAACTCCAGTACACGATATCAATGAATGACTCAAAATTAGTCCTGTATTTTGTCGATGGGTGTTCAATTCAGAATCCATACTTCATAGGGATTTCCTTGGTTCCTACTTTAGCCGTTCGGTTTGAACTTATTTTCGAAGCTCTTATTAGTCACCTTCGGATATCGAGTGTTTTCATGATCAAGATGCAGGTCCGATACGCGAAAGTGGAAAGGCCATCTTCTCTCTTAATGTGGCCGAAAATGTATAACAAACTTTTTTGAGATTGAAAGTTCAGTTTTTTTTGTCATTAAATTTCCTGATTATATATAAATAATATATTATGATGAATTTTAATTAATATTATTGAAGGCTTCTTCGAAAACTTTGCTTTTAAAATTTTATAAAAAGTTTTTGAGTAATTTTGTCGGTAATTTTTTTAAGATGAAAAAATTTCCAAGCCACCAAAGTGGTTAGGTTGTCCAAGGATTAGAGCCTTCACTGTTTAACAGAGCGTTTCTGCTCTTCTGCGCCGATGAAACGCAATGTAAAAATAGCATAAGAGCAGATTCTCAGCCTTAAAAAAGAAGGGCCAGCCGAAACATTTTTGTCACCTCTTGGTGACCCGACTTATCTAATCTGATAAGGCGGCCGTTTGATACACGTTTATATCCTGTTCAGAGGGAGTGAACACAAAAAACGAGAGAACTCAGAGTGGTGTAGAATTGGGATTTTAAGCGATGAGTCAGAGTAGAGGCCGCTGTCGGTACATTCTCGCTCAAGTTGTGTTCACTTCCTTTTTTTTCTTATTTTAAATTTTATTTTGATGAGAATACAGGATATATTGTAGATATCCCTTTATTGCCCTCTGGCAAAGATTTGGGCCCTTAAAAAACACGGGGGGGGTGAGAAAACAACGCGGTTTCCAAAACGACTTAGCCGATTAGGTTCTTAGATAGCTCAAACTGTGCACAAATATCCAGTGAATAATACAAAAAAAAATTGGTCCGAATCAGACCATTGTTTCTATTTTTCTCAGACCTTTGTTTGTATTTTTTAACAAAAACTAATAATTAAACAATTTCAGTAAGCTTAGAAAAAAAAATGGTCCTATTAAAACCAATTTTTAATATTTATATTAATTAGATAATTGTGCTCAGTTTGAGCTATCTAAGAACTAAATCGGTTTTCAAATGACGCGTCGTTTCCTATACCCGAATTTTTGAGGGCCCAAATCTTTTCCAGAAGGCAATAAAGGGATATGGAAAAAACAAAAATCCTTTTGATTGATCAAACAAAACAAAGTCAAACGACCACCGTACTAAAAAAAGTGTTTGCTACATTATTTATGAAACAAACAAATATAATCTGCGAAATTTTTGAGTAAAATTTCGGTCATCAAAAAAAAGCGCAGGTGAATCACTTTCAAAGCTGTATATCTCAAAAAATCACGCATTTTAATTTTATTTGAATTGTGTATGTGAAGAATTTTTAATGCTCTCCGATGCGCATAACGAGAATCTCGCAGAAGGCTGCAGGATTATTGCAAATGCAGATTTAAAATTTAAACTTATGGTCAAAATACCGGAATTTTTGTTTTATGTTTTTTCTTCGAAGTTTTAAGTCCCAAATTTCCCTAGTTTCACATTATTTTTTCATTTAAAAGTTCAAATTTTGATTGCTACAAACCCTTTACTGTATAGGCTATACAGTAAATTATAATTTATCGTTTACCATATATCGAAAGAAATCCTTCTAAATTGGATTAAATTGAAATTTAATATTTCCACGAGACCTCTCCGTAAGTCCTCTTTACTGTAAATATACTGTTTAGTCTTTAATTCACGGAATACTCATTTAATCCCCGGAATTCGAATTATAATTGTATATATCTACCAATTTCCTCAGTATTCTTAATTATAATTTCACTTCAACTGTATAAAATGATTACTTTCCATACGGTATACAATAAATTATAACGAAGAGTACCGAAGAAATATTTGGAATTGATTTTAGTATAATTAGATTTCCAGCGATTTTATGATTCATACTTCACAGTAAAGACGGTATTCTTTTCTAAAAATTTGCGTATGCTGTATGGAAAGAAGTAATTTTGTCAAATTAGGTTTAATTAAAATCAAATATTTCCATGAGAAAATAGCTAATTTATGCATTATTTATTTCTGATAATGGTTCCTCAAAATGTCATCCGAATTAAATATAGATTTACGAATTCCCTTTAATTTAATTAGCGTTACATACTTTGTACTCAACCTCGAGTGCATAACGTACAGAAATATTCCATAATTTACAGAAAATTCCATCATCCAAATTAAACCCAAGGATTTGACACAAAAAGGTTTTGTCAAAAGCTCAACCATAAAACTTTTAGCTATTTAGTAGGGCAACAGCGAAAGAGGGAATTTTAACATGCCTGGTTACCAGGCCCTGGTAAATTGTTCAAATTACAACTTTCGAAAATAGTCAGTTATTTCATTATCCTCAGCAAAGTTATATCCCTTTATCACCTTTTGGTTAGAATGCGTAGCCACTACTCCTTTAAACGTGTGATAATCACACTGTGATTTTAACGTTGTGGCTACGCATTCTAACCAAAAGGTGATAAAGGGATATAAATCTATTTGCCTGATTTGTGTATGCTTGATCCACTCAATACAGTATGTACATTTTTTACTTGCGAAGTGAAAATTGTCCTTAAGGTAATTACGGCCAATAAAAAAAAGTTACTAGGTGCATTTAATTTTCAAACCCTTGACATCGGCTATAGCTTAGCGTTCAAAATAAAATCCACCGAGTTACCATTTTTAATTGGCCGTAATTAGCTAAAGGACAATTTTTACTTGGCAAGTAAAAATAGTACATACTGTAGATACATCAGCTGCTCTTAACTCGGGTAGGACCGCAGTTGAAGATAGCCCAGCCGCTCGTACGGTCCTTTGGGACCGGATCATAAATTGCAAATTATATCCCTTTAACACCTTTTTGTGAATCTAGGATGTGCGCACTGAGGAAGCAAATCCTAACACTCCTAAGACCCCTCCTAGCCACTCATGAGGCTACTTTTCAGCCCGCACATCCTGGATTCACAAAAAGGTGTTAAAGGGATATACTGTATATCATATACAGTTTTTTATTATATAGTTTTTTCTTAAGAAACTTACCCAATTTAGCCCTTGATATTCAAATTCAGATAATTATCTCGCTAATTGATCAAAAACTTTTTTTAATTGTGATTATAAATGTATTTCACTTCAAAAAATCAGTGGAGAATTTGAAATAAGAAGTCGGAAAAGTCAAATA
Source organism: Oikopleura vanhoeffeni (assembly GCA_004367855.1). Lineage (NCBI taxonomy): Eukaryota > Metazoa > Chordata > Appendicularia > Copelata > Oikopleuridae > Oikopleura > Oikopleura vanhoeffeni. Next base: position 174,068 of record SCLH01001872.1, on the reverse strand, counting down.
TAGGTACGTATGGATTTTATTGACCCATATTGTAGAGAATTTATTTTTTATCATTTTAAGTACCATGATTTTTCTTTATGATCAAAATTTTTTCAGAAACAAATGATTTTTCGGTCAAATTTTCGAGATTTAGCAGGGAGTGTTAAACCGAGTTCTTCTACAACTCCCAGCGAAGCCGTGTGATGAGTAAATTGCTCATGTATTGGCAAGTGAAAATGTAGCGTTTTTCATCGGGGTCATTATTATCAATTAGATTCGGCGATCACGTGATTGACCTCAAATAAACGGGCAAATTCCGAAGTTAATTTTATGAACGTATTAGCAACTTTTTGTGAATTAAATACTGAAATGGCCCTAGAGAGCAAAAACCGGCCAAACCTTAATTCTGATTTATACTGTCACGTGATGTCATTTTGACTATACCGTTTTGGAAAAAAAAATATTTTTTTCTCTTGAATAGACTCACATGTGTCCTAAAGCGATTTGAGATTGTTTTGCAAAAATAAGTACTGTAATTCTCCCAAAAAAATGCACAAATAGAAATTAGCAAAATTTTTGATCGTTCACTAGGTCAACAATGATCTCATAATGTATAAAAATCGAAAAACATACTTAAAGTCGAAAAAATGATTTAACCCTTCGACGTTCAAAACCTCATTTGAGGTTTTGAAAAGTTTAAAACTTCTCAAAAGGGGAGAATTAGCGCTCTAAAAATAAAAATTAGGCAAAATCCTTAAATAGGGTTGCTCTAAAACTTCAAAATCTAACTTTAAATTATTTTTGGATGATCCGTTCAAGAGTTATTTTTTCTTACTTTTTCGGCCATTTCTCCAAAAAAACACTTTGATCGCTATCCTTCAATCCTGTCAAGAAATTTTCTGAGGAGATCAGTTTATAGGAAAGTCTTTGGAAAATCTTTCATTTAAATAATAATGACTCTACTGTTGCTAGAACTCTTGTCTTTTTTTCGCGAGTGATTTCTGAAAAATAGAGAAAATGAAAAAATTCCAGACTTTGGAAAAAGGCTAAAACGTAATTTTTGTTGCTTATTTACGTACCCTTGAAAAGTTATTTTAGTAATCTGATTAATTGTTCTGAAATTTTTGGCCTCTGCTTATATAAAATTTAAAATGAGACAAATCCCATGTCTGGTTATCACACATAAAACGCTCAAAGTTAAACCTCAATGAGGTTTTGTGCCTCCACTTGACGTTTTTTTTTTCGAACGTCCAAGGGTTAACCAAGAACAATGAAGGCATACCCAAAGATATCATTAATAAACATGAACTTTATCGAATTATTTTATACGAAAAAATAAGACTGTTCCTTGGAAAAGTATACCATTTATTGAATAAATTAAATTCAAAGTGAATATTATTCTGATCGGTTTATGATTAGATAAATTATATTACTAGGATCAGTTTACTAAATTAACAACTGAGCTGACTAAGTATAGATAACATCGAGCCAGAAAATTTCAGTTGGAATTAATCGAAAGTACCTTTAAAACATTGAATTTTAATTTGAACATAGTAATGTTTTGCTTCAGCGCCTCAAATTTTTTTCATCGTTCAAGATGTTTATTTGTCGAAATTTGAACCAATCAAATCCGATAAGCAAGACTTTGTTTTCAATGCTGTTTTTATTGCCGATTTCTTTATTTTAAGAAACTCTGGGAAAATGCTGAATACAGTACTCATCGTGAAAGCCGTTTCGAGCGGTGCGTAGGTTTAAGTTATTCAATACAAAAATGAGAAACGGCTTCCCCAATCAGTATTGTAACGAAAAATAAAAATTACACAATAATTTTCTAGAGTAAAGAATTTGATTCCTCTTTATTTTAGAATATATGACCACTTTTGAGTGAAATTGAAAGCGGTTAATCTACAAAATAATTATATAACAGAAAAATAATTTGTGTTCAAGTAGCAAAAACAGAATAATATGTTACATTTTAAGAAAACAGTAATATTTTGAGCTCTTTATTACAGCTGAACTTATAATGAAAAAAAAATTGAAATCTGAGTAATACCTTAGTTTCATACGCTGTGAAATAAATTTTATAAAATTTGAAAATCGTTAAGTTAGTTTAATACGCTGTTGAAAAAAATTTGAAAATTGTTAAGAAAAATTTTGAGTCAAAAAACATGACTTACAACTTTTTGAAAGTATCTTTAGTTTTTCAAACTTGACTTTTTTATATTGAAGAACTCATTTTCTGTAGTTATCATAATTTCATGAGCTAAACACATAAAATATAATCTAAAAACAACCTTAATTATTTATAAATAACTTTTTTAAGTATTATTGATCTATCGTCTAAATTTAGTTTAGTGCTCAGTTCCTAAATTTCACCGTACCCCCGCTATTATGAGGATGCGTCATAACGCCCCCTAAAAATTTTCTGGCCAATCACAAGAAGAAAACTTTTAATGAAAACCTCGGAGTCGGTCGTTATTGGTCAATTTATGTTCTCTGTAATTTGTTTATTTGTAGGCGTAATGAAATTGATTTTTTTCTGAACACTAGTATTAATTTAGACGATATAAAATTTTTTTTATTTCATAACGTAATCTTTATAACTGGCATTTAAAAACGCTGCTCACTTGGAGAATAAATGAGAAAAATATTTTCTGGGGTATAATTGGCTGAAAAGTAAACTAAGGCCTTTTGTATAAAAGTATCACTAATACATAGTTGTCGATATTGAACTCTAAAGTTTGAAAAAACTGCACATTGTTTTATTTGAGCGAAAAGTACGATTAAATTGAAGAAATTATGGAGATAGAAGTATGGGGGTAATTAAGTTTTTTAAGTAGATTAGACTTCACCAAGAATTTATGATGTTCAAAACATTTCGCGGATTTTTTTAATAATACCATCAAGTTTTTTTTCGAAAATTCAAAGAAACTTTTTTAAAATTAATATTTCAGATTCTTAATAAAATTGAATCAATTTAAAAAATATAAATTGTTTGGTTTTTGAAAAAATTGCAACTAAACGCCTTTTTTCTGCAAGATATGATTTTAAAGTTCGTAGCGGTGGACCTTATGGTCAACGAAAGCTAATAAAAAACGAGTCATTTTATAAAATATTCAAAATGCAACAGTTTTATGAACAATTATGAAATTGAATAGAAATTTTCAAAATTTCTGAAAAAAATAACGCTCTTAGGCTAGGATTTGTATAAAAGAGCCATTTTTTAATTACTAATGCAAGATTCTTCTGTTGTGATTGAACACGAGCTTTCTCCAAAACTTTCATTCACATCATCGATAGAATGAAGACCATGAAGTCCATACTGTTCGAAAACTTTATCTTCAAGTGATAACACAATCGGAGGAATGGGAAGCTTAAATATATCATTTTAGTATACATGTATTTATGAGGAAAAAATTTAATTGCACAAAAAACCCCAAAAATATTTTTTTGAGAACAAATTTTTCTACAATACAGTTGATGTAAAATGGCTTCAAAACAAGAGATAATCTTTTGAAAAACATGTTTACTACATCATATTTCACAAACCAATGAGCGGGTTCGATTATCTTTGAAGAAATATGAAGTAAGTAAAATTCAAGCCGATTCGACAAAGCAAAAAATTCAATAATTTGTGATACGATAAAAATTATCTTAATTTAAGAAATACGGTGCCTGTGCTTTTTAATACGGGTTTTCATCAAAAATCATAATAAAAACCGCCGAACTTTTTCAAGCGGGCGCTCATTGGCGGAAACTTTTTTGGTTTGTCTCATAATCAAATAATAGGGACTTTTTATTCAAATTTAACTACGGGGGTACTGGTCGCTGGAATTGGTTTTTCTCGATAAAAACTTGGCCAACCAGGGCTTCGAGGATATTATGTAGGTGAGCCAGTTTGTGGATCTAGCCTTCAGCACACTCCCTGACACATTAGCGACACAAGAGGACCTAAGCCAAAATGATTTATCTATCTCCTCCTAGGTTTTATTTTTAAATAAACCTAAATTTTAACATAAGCTGTATAATTAGTATTTAAAATTTCTCTAAAGCGTTTTTGTCGATAAGTGCTATAATTTTTCTAAAATATGCGATAAACCACCGTTTTTTGGACTTTATTCATCGTAAAATCTCCTCCTAGGTTGAATTTCAAACTTCACTCAAATTTTTACAGAAGGTAGCTCGAAACAAATAAAAAATCTTCTAGAGCGTTTTTTTCAAATTTCGACCCCAAACTCAAAATATGAATTTTTGAAGATCACGTGAAAAAATTTTCGAAAAAAAATGTGCTTCGATTATTTTGTAAGTAAGCTCAAAAGAAAGCCACTGAAACACTGATTAGAAAGTTCGCTTACGTCAAGATGATATTTCGACGTTTCAGTTGTTAAATTAAAGCAGACGTAATTTTTTAGTTCATTTTGACAAAAATACTTAGAACAAATCGAAAAAACGCGAAAATTTCGAAATTTTTGTGATGATTTGGTCGGTAGTACACTTTGTTATCACCCCGGATCATTTCGGAGCATTTATTATGCCCTAATGCCCCATAAAGCCAGCGACCCGTACCCTCTTTAAGCTTGATTTTGCTTATATTCTGTTAAATCCTGAGAATGATAATAAATCAAAAAGTAAATACAGCATGTCACCTTTTTGCTTATATTTTTACTTTTTTGCAGGAGCTAACCTTAACCAATCAAAAAATTTAAATTTACAAACGCGTAGGTGCTTCACAGATTCACATGCTTATTCACCGATCAGCGGTGTCAATCATATTTCTGCAAAAAGCTAAGAATATAAGCAAAAATGTAACATACAGTATGTTACATACTGTATATAATGAGTTTTCACTATAATTTTAGCTTGATGAAATATTTTATTATTTTCTTTCACAACAGTAAAAGTTCATGATACAGTCCCGCCAGTGAAGGCTAGATCACAGTGTTTGTAACTTAACTTGATTTTGTTTTGAATCGTGAAAGTGCTCTTTTCAAACCTAAGAATTAAACTCAGGTTTAAAGCCAGTAAATCTGCTTTTTTTAATCTTCTTGATCCATTTGGTTCAGTTTTCAACCAAATGATCTAATAACTCTTCAGGAACTCGCGGTTCACGAGACACAGTATATTTCAAGAAACATGAACCTTGGCAAAAATATAATAGCACGGTATTCTATTTTTGCTAACGAGTTCATTTTCGTAGATAAGCTGTGATATCTAAAATGATCCATTTTAGGTTATATGTCTAGGAAGGTACTTTGATAAGTTAAATAGAAACTTAGCTCAACTAATGAGAAAAGGTGATCTACGCAGTTAAATGTTTACCCGTGATTTTCAAAAAATATTTTTAAAATTTCTGTAAATTCGCCCCTTCAATTTTAATTAAAAATGTTATTTGACCCCCTGTAATATGATTTTTGTCGACTTTTTACCTTTGGGAAATTTTGCCGGCGCATAAGCAGGTCATACCAAGAATGCAGATCTTCAAATGATGGACGGCAATCTGGATCAATCTCACAACACTGAAATTATTTTTAAAAAATCTAAATTCTTTGGTGTCATATTACAAAACAAAAGTGAAAAAACTAACCAAAACTGCAATGGCAAAAAAGTAATTCGGACAATTGAACTTCAAAGCAAATTGTACATAATACTGAGCTACTGCAAGACCAAAGCCCGTCGTTCTTGGGAGAAAATCTGGATCCGGATCAACTTGACCAATAATTTCACACAAAATAATTCCTAAGAAAATGTAAGTTTATTTAAACAAGGCTGGTCTTATATCGACTACAATGAGTTCATTTTTTTATTTTTCGTAGGTCAACAAATGCGAGGCTGATACAAGCCATTCAAAATTATCGAAGATTATACTCCGGTGTAGATAGTTACTCAGTGTAATAGCTGTGACGTCAGAAACGATAGTGACCAATCAAATCACACGATTCTCAACTTATTTTTGAAATCGTGTGATTTGATTGGTCACTATCTTTTCTGACGTCACAGTTATGACGCTGAGTTACTATCCAAGTATAATCTTCGATATATCCCTTTATCACTTTTTGCTTAGAATGCGTAGCCACTACTCCTTTTAAACGTGTGATTTTAACGTTGTGGCTACGCATTCTAACTAAAAAGTGATAAAGGGATATCTTATATCCACTATGATGCCCGGTTAACACTAAAATCTTATTTGCCTGTTAAAAGAATAGAGAATAAAATTTCAGTGTTACCCGGGCATCATAATGGATATGATGCTCGGGTTCATAAAAAAAACCCGGATCATAATGGATAAAAATTCTATAATCAAATAATTTAAGATATTATTGATAAAATACCAAAAGAAAATATATCGATTCTTTCGTCATATTCTATCCCATCCAGCATTTCTGGTGCCATCCAAAATGGACTTCCAACAATATTATATTTTTTGCTTTTTGTACGTTTTTTAATTTTTCTTGGTTTTGATTCTTTTCGTCGGGACATCATCATCTCATCCTCTGGCCGCCCCCATCTGGCTAGTCCGAAATCAGCAACGACCACAGAACCATCCTGTGAAAAATAAGTTTAAAACAGAATCAGGCTTATTCTTCAATTAAAAGAAAAAATAATTGATTAAATTATTAATAAATTTTTTATAATATTATATAGATTTCTAAAGACAATTCAGTAAAATAATCTAATATAAAAAATTAAGAAATTATTTGTCAGTTAACACTATTTCTCGACTCTAGGTTTCTAGTATATTACAGTGTTAAGTTAACAGATATCAAAAATTCTGTTTTTGTTAAAACTTCAAACCAAAAGATGCGTTAGCGAAACGTTGCAAAATGATAAATAATGTAATTAAGAAGATCAAGACTTAATTTTTGATAAATTTATGAGATAAAAATTATTTTATTTATGTTTTTAAACAATAAATTATTTTATTAAAACGTTAATTTTTATTGATAAATTGAAAAATTTGTATGTTATGATTACGTTGTAATCACTGATTCAATTTTTAATTTTTTTAATAATCTCCGAGATAAAACCAATGAAAATTAAAAAATTTGGCGATATGATATAACCAAATACATGTTAATTTTTAAAATTAATATAATTATTAATATGCAGGGTGTAAGATTTTTCCCTTCTTTTTTCCAAATTGGAGAGCGATGAGAACGCTAATGAGAACGATTAATTTTGGCAAAAACCTACGTCTTTCTCAGATTCAACCAATCAAAACGGCGGAAATCAAGTCTATCCAATTTGGAAAAAAGAAGGTAAAACCCTTACACCCTGTAGATTATCAATATTATTATAGAGGAGACAATTATTATCAACGTTTCGATATTTCATTAAATCATTATCACGACCAATCTTGTAAAAAGGATGGGTTTTGCGTAGGTTTTCCATTTTATTTTGAGTAGTTTTAAGCAAAAGATGGGCGAAAAGTGAGAATGGGGATAAAAATCCGGTCGAGGATGCATCCCTTTAAAAGCCTAATCAAGACTAAGCATTTATATTTTACCTCTTTGACTAGACAATTGTTAGAATTCAAGTCACGGTGAATAATGCTTGAACTGTGTAAAAATTCCATTCCAGCTGCAATATCTCGAGCAATGCCCATTCGATGAGACCAAGTAAAATCTGAATTAAATTTTAAAGTCAGTTGTTACAAATTAAAATAAAATACAGGGGGTCCTTTATTGCCGAATTTGCCGATATCGACAAAATAAACCTCGCAATTTCACAATTTTTTGCTAGAAACCTTCCAGTACCAATATCGCTTAATTTGCGTGGGGTTTTAGGTTTTTTACAAATTTCTTTGAGTACTTTATAAATGACGTCATATTTCAAGATTGAATTCTCTGAATCTACTTTTTTAATTTGTGTCTGATTGCGTTTGGTGGAGTTCTTAATTCTAAATATTCTGATATTCTAGTTCATTTGAGCCTTTTGTGAAGCACACAATTTAATAAAAAAGCTTATTCAAATTATGACGTCATTTTGAACGCCCAGGAAAAACTTTATTTCCGTTCTTACATAGCCGAAAGTGCCAAAAATCGCCTTATTATTTGGCATAAAACTGAATAAAGTTTCAATTCTGGAAATTCCAAAATTAGAACTAATTTATACAGTTTAGGCTGTCACCATTTTTGCAGAAAATGCGAAAAAATAATTTTTGAAAAGTTTTCGAGTTTTTTTCGACATCATATCCTTTTCCCAACGGAACTCCATCTCAAAAACGTTTACTATCTCTATAGCGCGTGTTCGAATCCCACTAATGTTGTCTTAGTGATTGTTTTGAGTATGATTATAGGCAAGGGTCTTGATAATGGGGCCGCTTAATTTTATCGGTGTGTAATCACTCAAGCAATCACTAAGACAATCACTTAGACAACATCAGTGGGATTCGAACACGCGCTTTAGAGATAGTAAACGTTTTTGAGATGGAGTTCCGTTGGGAAAAGGATATTACAGTCCTTTTTGAAAATATTGGATGATATCTACCTTTGATATTTTCTATATGTTCTTTAAGTGTTCCACATTCGATGAATTCTGTAATCAGATTCATTTTCTTTTCCTTGAATAAAACCCCAATAAATCTTAAAACATTTTTGTGTCTGATAGACCGCAAGACTTTCACTTCCTTCAATATATTAGCGTATGCGTCTTCATCATCACTATTTCTGTGCAATTGTTTAAGCACCATCACTTCTTGAGTTTCGCGGTGGGTGACCTTAATTGCGGACGCGAAAAATCCCTCGCCAAGTGTTTGGCCCATTATTAGGTCACATGGTCGGAAAACTCGGTATGCGGGAGCGCCCTCTTTTGTAAATGTGCCCAGACGCATAGACTCTGATCTAGAAAGATCTTTTGACTCTTGATTCGGGCGGCAGGTACTGCGGGATGATGAAAATATTGAATTTTTACGATTAAAACCACTCAATTCTACGGAAGATCGACGAGTATCATCAAATTTTCGTTGAAAGCGTTTTCGAATCAGCTAAAATTCAAAATTAATACATAATTGATATAATTTATTTTGAACTAAATACAGGAAGAGGTATTGTCCGAAAGTGTTTTTGCCAAAAATCTTTGAAGGATTTGGAACAAAAAAAGCCCAGTAGGAAGCTATTTCGAAAAAAATGCTAAATCTTTCTTAAAATGAGTGTGTTTTTGGGCACATTTGAGCACTTTCGGACGATTGAGGCAGTACCAAAAAAAATTTTAAGATCCAAATTTTAAAGAAAATTGTACAATCTTTAAAATGTATAATCTTGGATTATTTTTGGCATGAAACTCGTGTTTTTAAGATTTAAACCACAAAATTTCGGCTGTTGAAAGAGTCTCAAGCGTACCTTCGTCCACGACCGATCTGGAATACAATACCACTATTGTAAACTAGGGTGTCCGCAGTCAGCTAAAAAAATCAGCAAACACTCACTTAATTTCATTTTTGGCCACCTTGTGCTTAAAATATAGAACACCCATAATCCCAGATATTTTTGTCAAGAAATTTTTTGAATTTTTGAGGATAATTTCGAGAACATCTGAAAAATAGAATTTGACTGCGGACACTTTATTGTAGACTACAATTTGTAGTGCACAATGTGTTCTGAACTAGGTTCTGAACGTTTTTTTCGAAGGTTGCTACTCGGAGAAGTAATAAGCTATAACTTATGACGCATTAGCTGTTTCACAATGGGGTGCTTTAACTAGTCACCCACTGTACTTTATTTAAATTTTTTGTCCGACACTTTTTAAATGATAAATTATCATTGTTATTCTAAGATTTTCATGAAATCCATTTTCTGATTTTATTTCTGGAAAACCCGGAAGGTTTATTAATACCCACAGAGTGTTTTTGCAAGATTATATATCTGACCATCTCATTTTAAGTGACCACGTACAGTAAAAACGTTTCAAGTGTAAAATTCGTAAAAAAAACTCCAGAAAAGATAAAAATCAAATCGCAAAACCACACAATTTTCCTACATCATACGTTTTGATGAGTTAATAAAAATATTGATAAACCCTTTCGAGTACCTTTCGTGGTTGAAAAATTATGTCTAGTAAGGGGGTGAAATGACGATTATTCGTAGTACCTTTACGTAGTTATAGAGCGGTTATGAGTTTAATTAACTTAAGGCTGTTTCAGCGCTTCTTTTTCGTAAATTATTTTGCGACTTTGATCCACTTAGATATTGATGGAGAAGATGAACATGAGTTTTTCGCAGAATTTGTGTCAAATATGCAAAAGTGATTACGATTAGGATAAACATGGCCAAAATTGGACACTTATAAACATGCTCATTACAGTTCTTGAAGCGAAGTTTGCGTAAGGTTTTGACAGATAAGAAATTTTGCAAAAATAACGAAAAGCAATCTTCTCAGGAAATTCTTCTGAATCAAGTTTTGATCGATTGATTTGTAGTTTACTCAGCATTTTAATGGTTCATAACCACGGAACAATATCCTCATTTAACACTATGCGGTAGATTTGGGCCTTACTACTAGATAACATACTACTTTAACTAAACGGGCCCAAATCTTCCGCATAGTTTGAAAGGGGGGAAATTGTATCCCAGATATAAGAACAATTACGGAGAATATTTTGAAAAATAATGCCTCAAAATAAAAAAAATTTGTTCTTCAACTTTTGTTCCTCAACTTTTTTGATATAAATGATAATCAGCTAAAAATTTCAGAAAAAATAAGATGTTTTCTGTATCCAGTTTTCGTGATATTCCGTGAATACCATATTCGGGAGGGGAACCTATTCTTGTACCCAAATTGGCCAATCATCTTTTTTTGCCCTCAGTATTATATATTGCCTTGGCTAACCTATTCTTGTACCCCAATTGGTCTAAATAAAGGATTTAGGATGCAGTACCAATTTGGTACAAGAGTAGGTAAACACTATTCTGGTTTCATTTGGGCTACAAAAAAGACCGACCTTATTCGGGATGTTAGAATGATGGAAAATTGCAATAAGAAACAAAAGAGTATTTGAAAACTGACGTAAATTTTTTATGGAATTTCACTCCCGAAATAAAATTTAGGTCATTTTTTTGACGAACATTTTCCGAGGTGACTCGAAGAAAACCATATTTATTTATTGCCGTTTTTGTTTGAAATATGATAAATATCTGTAAAATAATGATGGGTATTCAAACTTATTTCAAATATACTTTAGGCGTCAAAATTTATTAGGAAAATATCGCATTAAGGCCATTGTCTCACAAACTGAAACACAATTAAATTCCTGGATAAAAAAATCCAGTAAGAATGACAAAAAAAAATTTTCTACCATTATTTCTACGTACCAGAGTTTTTTGTGTCAAAAATTCATTTTGAAATTCAATTATTGATAATAAATATAATTCTGAAGTTAAAAAGTTTTTTTCATTTTTGACAAAATTAAAAAAATAAATATTTAGATAACGATTTTACTTATCTCGAAAAATAATATAATAGAATAGGTGCTTGGATTCAAGTAAGAATTTTGGAAAATTTCTAAAAGATAAAAAAAGGTCCTTGATGGTCGTCTGAACTTTGACAGAAAAAAATTCTGATAAGGCGTTTAAACCAAATCCAAGACAGGGATAATTATGAATCAAATTCATTTTATCAACATTTTTATACTGTATTCATATTATTTGACAAACGTTTATTTTCCGTGTTTTTTTTATGAATGTATGCGAATAGTTAAAGTTATTGTTAACTGCCCGCTCTTCCATGTCTGGCACTGTCATTAGAAGGGTAACTTATTAATAAATAATCATTGGAAAAACGCAACGGGCTGTTGGCAGGAACACGTGCAAAAAACTGTTTAACTTTTCAAAAATAGATCTTTCTTTAACGAGTAATAAGATGAAGTTAGATGAATCATTTTCAGGAAGCTTCAGATTTTTGGATAGCTCTAGGATAAATTCTATGTGTGCATTTTAAGGAGGTGCGACTCTGATTGATATTGGTCTAGGTGTGAAATATAACTTGAAAACTAACAGTTCATGAGAAAAAACTGAAAATGCTAATTTGTAGATCTATCCTTTAATTCTGCGGAAAAAGGATATCACAAAATTACTTTTTGACAATTACACCAACAGTACAGTATCATAACAAGTTGACATTTTCAAACTTCAAAATTCTATCTCCTCCCAGACGGTTATCAAATTGAGCTCAAAAATTTTCACAGATCACGTAACGTAGTATATAAATTTTTCGTCGAGAGCTTTTTTTGATCCGGCAACTGAAACATTCCTAGAACGCAAATACGGACGATTTTTAACAATTTCAGACTTCAAATCTTATTCTTCCTCCGAGGATATGTTTGCAAATAGCTCAAATTTTTATCAAGTATTCCTCAGCAAATTTAAGAGATGATCAAGAGCTTTTTTGCAATTCGAGCCTAGAACTCGAATATGATTTATTTTGGTCATTTTCCGAAAAATTTACGAAAAAAAAAAAAGGTGCTTCGGATTTTTTCGAAAGTAGGCTTCTAAAGAAAAGCCAGTGAAACACTGATGAGACAGTTGGCTTACGTGCCAAGTCGATATTGTGAAGTTTGAGTGCGTCAAATTCGAGGAAACGTTATTTTTAACTTTATCTTTAAAAAATACTAGACAAAATCGAAAAATGTCAAAAATTTTCGAAAAATTTTTTTGATGATTGATTCTTTTAGTACCACTTAATTATCACCCCGTACAATTTGGAGCATTTTCGATGCCTCTTAAGGCCTTTATTAAATTCAGAGTCGCATACCCCCTTAAGACAAGCTGCCAACTTATTTCTTTGCTACAAAGTCTACTGAAAATAAGGAGAGAAACTTTTGCGCGGTAATTGAAAAAGTTCACTTTACACGGAGCAAGCGTTACTTTGAATTGAGGATTGCTGTTAAATTTTCCTAAAACAAATTCAATCAACAAGCAAGTATAGTAATCATGTAAAAGTCGCTGAATACTCATTTCGTGGCTTGGGTCTAACTTAGAAAGTTAAGGGCCATTTCTGAGCTTATGAAATTTTGGTATAGAATTATTTGAAAGAAACAATTAGAAACACAGTGGAAACTTAGCCACATCTTATTTTAACTCTCAGAATTGCAGGACTATTTCTGGACCCCATTAGAAACATATGTCACGGTGACCATGCTCGTTTAAATCAAACGTATAAGTTATACGGTTATAACCTAAAATAAATAATCAACATAAAGTTTTCTCTTTCTTGATAATTATATTCAAATAATTTGCTACAGTCTTATAAAAAAATATTTGGAAAAAAAATTTAATAAAAAAACGCATCAAATAGTGAATAAAAAAATTTAAAAACTCTCCTTTTTCACGATTCTCACAATTGGAGTGCATAGTATTTACGATAAAAAGCTTAATTTGACATTTGAAATTGTAGTATTAAACCAATAACAAAAAAAACTTCCTTTGCTTTTGAATTCTTTTGTCTGTATAGAATTAAAATCTTAAAAACTTCTGAAAGATCTCCTCACCTTTTTGCAAAGGATTGAATTTAAGTAATTATGAAAAAAAATAGTACTTTTTGGCCAACTTTATTTCTTGAAACGATCACGTGATCATGTTTGAGGCTTTGTTTTAAATGAAAAAAGTCTTTGAATTTTTTTCTGATCACGCTCAAGGTGTTTTTTGATGATTCCAAAAATTTTTGCAAAAAATAAGTACTGTCAATACAGAAAATTTCAAAACAAAACGCCAAACGTCAATTATCAAGATAGGTGATCCGTCACTTTGGTCATGCTTATTCATAAGTGATTAAACCCTTGACTGTTCCAAAAACCTCATTTGAAGTCTTTGAAAAGTGTTAAAACGTCTCAAAAGGGAAGAATTACCAGCTCTTAAAATAAATTAGCACAATCCCGAAATAGAAATTTGTTTCCAAGAAGTTCAAAATTAACTAAAAATTATTTTCGATTATCCGTTTCAAAAGTTATTTTTTCTTACCTTTATTGGCCAATTCTTCCAGAAAAACCTTTGGTCGCTAATATTTTGAGGCTTGTCAACGCAGAAATTTTCTGAGGAGATCAGTTTTTAAAGGAAAGGTCTTTGGAAAAATCTTGTCATTTCACATATAATGACTTACTGTGCTAGGAAATCTTGTTTTTTTTTCGCTGAGTGATTTCTGAAACAATAGAGAAAATGGAAAAATTCCAGACTTGAGAAGAAGGCTAAAAACGTCATTTTCGTTGCTTATTACGGAACCCTTGAAATTTTATTTAAGTAACCTGTATAAAATTATTCTGAAATTTTTGGCCTTCCGCTTATATGAAATTTTAAAATGAGTAAATCCCATGGTCTGGTTATACCACTATAGTGCTCAAAGTTGAACCTCAAATGAGGTTTTGTGCCTCCACTGAAGTTTTTTTTTCGAACGTCCAAGGTTAAGGCGTCCTTTATTGCCGATTAAAAAGCACATGGTCACGCAGTGACCATAAAGTTAACTGAGAGTTTATTTTCCAGGATGCGAGATTCAAACTGCTAGGTCAAAAACCAATGTTAACTCAAGGAAAGTTAACTAGATTTAATGAGCCATAATGAAGACAATTTAAGTGTTAAAATCACTCCAAATCGCAATTAGTTTGCAACCAAAATTTGAGTCAGCTTTTCATAAGCCTGTAATCACCTTTAAAAATTATCGTGCTGATTTGCCATTTCTCATGTTTGGGAGAGGCGGAAAGGTTTTTTGATAATTTTGTAATTTGTATAGAATGAATTTATTCAATTGTTTCTATATTAATACTGAGAATCAAAGTTTAAACCTGTAAACCTTCTACGGGCATATTAAAAAATTACCGCCCAAAGGCACGAAAAGTCGATATATTATTATATTGGTAATCCAAAAAGTTTTATTTATTAAAAAAAAAGTTATTTTCCCAGTAAAAAAAAGCAGGATTTAATCGTATCGTTGGCAAAGTGGTCCGTTAGCGACCCAAAAATTTGTTTTCTTTATTAATTTGACTTTAAATAATCCACCGTTGGTGGTCTTTTTGATCGAATGTAAGCGTGCTTTGTTTATTTAGTATAAAAAAATAGAATTAATGGAAAGTTGCTTAGTTTGCGCAGAGGATTGTATTGAATGGAAAAGTGTGAAGGAGACTGCGACTGATCAAACGCGACACATTGTTTTAATATTTCGCCTTTCAATAAACTTTCTTCAAACTCACCTGCGATTTAGAACCACCTCAAAAAAATTTATCTCCCTTTTACCATGTGTTGTGTATAAAGCCCAAAACGTTCTATTTATGCAAAATAATTCTTTTGAGCAACCCTTTTTTACCTTATGAATGAGATTTGCGTCCGTGTCTAGTGAACGTAGTTATGTTCTTATTTAGATAGAGGACCAAATCGCATTTATAGTGGTAAAGGGGCAATATAAAATATTTTTCAAGCGTGACGCTACTAGTTAATATACTTTTATTAATATTTTTAGTAAGATTCGAAAATTTTATAGACAATTTCAACAAAAATGAAATTACTGACTCCGATATCCGTTAATTTCTCGAGAACTTTTCTTAATTAAATAAAGTTATTAATTTTAACGTTTTATTGTTTTGTACTAATATTGAAATGTCTCTCTGTTGTTTGGCTATTGTATAAACACAAATTCAAAAGAACGAACATTCAGGAGTCTATTTTGAGTTCCGTTTAATTCATCAGACTCTTAATGGCTTTTCAGATTTTATTCGTAACACTCAAAGTCGTTAGCGCGCTGATGGTTAGGTGTATAATCGTACCGTTTGAAATTGAATTCTGAAAAAATCTTCGTATTATACGAGTGAAATCAATTTGTATATGTTTCAGTAAAAGTCATGTAACAAGTTACATCCTGCAGTTGACTAAAACAAACTTCTTCAGCTCTATGGCAAAAAACAGCCATTAAGGGGGTATATCTGATCTGATTAATAAAGGCCTTAGAGCATTAAAAAATGCTTCAAATTATACGAGGTGATAATTTAAGTTATTAAGAACCCAATCATCAAAACAATTCGAAATTTTTCGCATTTTTTCGATTTTTTTCTAAGTATTTTTTTAAAAGGATGAAAGTTAAAAAATAGGTTTGTTCAAATTTGGACCACTAAAAAACTTCAAAATTTTGCCTTAAACGTAAGCCCAACTTTCTCATCAGTGTTTCACCTGCTTTCTTTTGAGCCTACTTTCGAAAAAATCGAAAGCACTTTTTTTTTCGGAAATTTTTTTGGAAAATGACCAAAAAATCATATTTCGGATTCTAGCCTCGAAAAATTGCAAAAAAAGCCCTCGATCATTCTCTTACATATGTTCTTAGGAATACTGATAAACATTTGAGCATTTGCAAATATATCCTCGGAGGGAGATAGAATTTTGAAGCTTTGAAATTGCGAAAAATCGTCGGTTATTTGGCGTTCTATTAATTGTTCAGTCGCCGGATCAAAAAAAGCCCTCAAGAAAAGGATTGGGCATACTCCTTACGTGATCTGGTGAAAATTTGAGCCTCAATTGGATATACCGTCTGCGGAGGAGATAGATTTGAAATTTTGGAAATGTCACCTTGTTACATACTGTTAATTATTGGTGTAATGGTCAAAAAATAATTTGTGATGTACTTTTTCGCAAGATTAAGGATAGATCTACAAATTAGATTTTGGTTTTTCTTTATTAAGCTTTTAGTTTTCAGAATATTCACCGTGAATATGTCAAATCTGCCGAATTATACCCCTTAAGTCTGAATATAAATTATTACGTCACTGAATCTTTTAATAAGTTATAAAATATAGTGGGAAAAAAACCGTCGTCTGATGAAAATTTAAACATAATAAATAATTGAATAATAACATCTGTTTTGCCCATAATTTTAATAAGCGATAATTCTGAAATAATTTTCAAAAATTCTTGAAAACTATGCTTGAAATAGTAATTTGAAACTATTGTGGTCGTAATTTTTTATTCTATTAATATTTTATTTGGCTCCATTTTTTATAATTTCACATGTTTTTTATAATTTTTTGACAATCAATATGTCCAAAAATCGCATTAGTTCAAAACACTTCGTGACTGCTAATTCCTCAAGAAAAACAAGTCGCATCCGGAACCCGCAAGACCGGAAACGGCGGCTGAGAGTTAATTCAATAAAGTTTAATAATTTAATTTTTACCTGTGACGCAGTTCAGTGATCTATGTCTGGTTAGTATAGCGAAGTCTGTTGCGTAAGAAATTCGATTTTATACTTCCAGTTCTCGAAAGATATTCGATTGTGATTGATTCGATTTCCAAATTAATCCAGTTTCTTGAATCGATCCTCCAATCTCGATGAGCGCTTGTGGCCTGGGAGGTCTTCAATATTTGTACAATGGGAATCAA
The DNA here is from genome assembly GCA_004367855.1 of Oikopleura vanhoeffeni. Classification (NCBI taxonomy): domain Eukaryota; kingdom Metazoa; phylum Chordata; class Appendicularia; order Copelata; family Oikopleuridae; genus Oikopleura; species Oikopleura vanhoeffeni. The sequence goes on along the minus strand of SCLH01001872.1, from coordinate 156,747 downwards.
TTGCTAACGATTGTCGTTTTTCTATTTCGGCTCAAATTCCGGATTTCATCTTCCAAAATCGGACCGTCGGATAAAGAAACTTTGAGAAACTGGCAGGACTTGCGCGAGGCGTTTGAATGAACTTCGAGGCGTTTCAGGATCTGTCAGCGCCTAAAATTGTAAATAAATTTCAAATTAATTTATGGCCGAAACAGATTGAATTTCTGAATATAAAAAATCTTAAAAAAAAATAAAACTATGAATTAGTTTGATTTATAAAATTTACTTTGACACACGGTATTGCCGCGCAGTCACTTTTTATGCTGAAGCCAAAAATAGCCCTTTAATTATGTTTTTAAAATCAGCTGAAACTGTCGGCTGTGGGCCACTGGGCTTTATATGAAAAATAATCAAAATTGACTCGTAAAGGATTTTTCAGTTTCAGGCTTATAATTTGTCGAAATAAATTTTTCATACGTAGGTTGAAATAAGGGGGTCGTGCTTTCCGTACCCAAATTGTTCTTGCATTATTTTTTTGCAAAATTAAAGTTTACTTTAATTTGAATAAATTCTGAATCATTTATCAGAGAAAATGAGGATGATCATAATCTATTCTGTTTACGTTTTCTGTCCCTAGGGATTTTTCGTAATAAATTTCGGAAATTCTTCTTAGCGCTTTCAAAGCCAAAACCTTTTACAAAAAAATCAGCTAATTTATAACGAAAAAATCCTAATCTTTTGTAAATCTCTACCTCGGACAGACAATCCGCAAATGTATTTTTTTATTTTTAATATTTTGTCTTAATACAATAAATAAGACTCAAAAATGATGGCAGGTTCAAAATCGGGCCCGCTTAAAATAAGTTACAAATTCTCTAAGGAGAAACCTGCACTAAGTGCGCTGGTCAATATTTGCTTATTTTTAATTTTCTAGCTTAGTGACAAAACTAAATTTTAAGTCGCCAAATCGACGTATGAGGATTGTGAAGTACACTATTTGTTGGTTTTTTATGTCGAAAAAAATTCAAAGTGAGCGTACCTCCTTCAAAACCAGCAGGTTAAACAACATTCCCAGATTCCGGAACTATAGACCTGCAGACCTTTTCAAAAAATTAAATAGATATGACGTCAAGTTATGATTTACTCAACATATATTTTCGGTTTTGGCCAGAATTACACCTTATTATTCGCAACTAGGTCAAAAACATTTCGTGTAATCTTGACGACAATTACGTTGGAAAAAAGCAAGTATACAATTTCAAATTTTGTTTCTTTCTGGAAACAGATTTTCGGCCATGAAACTTGAAAGCACGTTCAAAAGGATTCAAAAAATGATTTTATTTTATGTTATTATTTATATTTATGATCGTTATTATGCACCGAACTTTTCATCAATTAATACTAAATTCCTTATAAGTCCGAACATCTGGGACACATGCTCTATGTCACAATAGACTATGTGACATAGACAAATTGATAATTCGATTAATTCACGATATTTGTTTTTCTTGAACGGGTTATGCTATAATATATCAATATCAGCTTACAAGCACTCTGCTAGTTATCCGGTTAGTTTTTTTCTTTAAACGGCGTTCACCCCTAATTATGACCAGGCCCTTCCCCTTGACTTCTCCTTCCCTCTCTCTGAGTCAAAGGGCCTTGACTTTCGAAAATTTTCGTTCCCTTCCCTTCCCTTTCCCGGGGAAGGGAAACGGGCGACTTTCCATTCCCCCTTTCTTTTCCATCCTTTTTCTAGCCTGCTTATTGACGATTACGGGAAACCCATAGCCTTATTCGAGGAAAACTTTTATTGCATAAACTGCATATTTGCCTCGATCAGAATAAAAATGTTAAGCAGAAGCTAATTAGGCACATTACCCCCTAAATGAATAACACATCAGAAGAAAACACCATCATAATTCAAAAAATTACGCCACCAGGTTTTAAATGTTGCCTTATGGTTTGAACTAAAAAAATACCACGGAAATGTATGCTGAACAATTGAAAAAATACAAAATAGAAAAAAATAAAAAAAATCTCGAATTTTGTTGTTGTTATTTTGCTAGTTTTTGGCTTATAAAAACATTATCCCCCCCTATCACACTTTGCTTAAGATTCGGGGCCCCAAAATTTTAAGCCCTACTATTAAAAACACCACGTACGTTTACGAACATATCGCGACACAGGGCCCAAATCTTAAGCAAAGTGTTAAAAAAAGGGATACACAATCGATTTTGAGCATTTTTAAATTGAAATCCCTGACCCCCTTAAAATAAAAGAAAACTTACCAAAGAATTCCTTTCATGTGCAAAATAAAAGTATTATTTTTTCCAAAATCGAAATGATTTTTTATTGTGATTTATCTAAATGGATGGTCTCTATTTCATATTTTTCTTACTCAAATTGTCAAGTTGTTCCAATATTTTAACTTGTCAAAAAACGGCTCTTATTTTTTATTGCAGTTTTTTAATCTGCGAATATCCCTTAACACCTTTTGGTGATTGATAGATGTAGGCTGAAAAGTAAGAGGAAAGCGGCTCATGAGTGGCTAGAAGGGTCTCAGAGTGTTAGGATTGGCTCCCCCAACCTACCATCTTTCAAATTCACCCAAAAGGTGTTTAAAAGGGATATAACGACCTTAAAATTGCTTCGCGCGCGAGTTATTTTAGCAAACAAAAGTGACCAAAAATAGAGTTTTAAAAAATTTCTTCAGGTCGAAACGACTCGTATGCTACAAAGACCTTATGAATTTTTTTATGCTGGAGGTTCAGTATAATCCGGTAGAAGCCTCAATCTGAATGCAATCAATTGTTTGAAATCGATATTCTCTAAACTCAAAACTACTGTAAGAAAATCGAATTAAACGCAAAAATTTCGAAATAAAATTTAGATCATTTGGCTCGGTAGTACCACTTTGTTATCACCGAAACAAATTTGAAGGCCAATTTTCAATGCCCCTAAGGAGTATACATTGCTGGTCGACAAAATTTTGGTCGAACAACTTTTGGCGACATTTTTAAAAATGCTATCTTTTGTTTTTTTTACCTATGAAAGTGCGTAGCGGAAATCAGCACTCTAGGTAATATACAAATTTACGAAATATTTCCTTATATTTTTGCATTGAAAGCGTCGTTTATGGTATACAAATAAATCAAACTTTGCATTTTACGAACATGTACTTGTTATTGCAAAACGTGTTTTTCTTCAAATGGTAGACTTTTTCCGCCTACGCATTTTTCATAGCAAAAAGATAGGAGAAAAAAAGTCGACCAAAAAATATATACTCCCCCTAAGATCCCATAAAACGGCGACCATATCAAGAATTCAGAGTTTGCAGGCTCAATTGATGGGTGCAGAAATCTATACTTAACCCTTTGAAAAACCTTGAAAATTGATCTATAAAAAATACTCTTCAGACTTTTTAAAAAGTTTCAAGATAGAGTTTGCGGAGGAAAAATAAAAATATCCTTCAAAACTATTTTACCACAAACGTTCGAAGTTAATTCTATCTAACTTTTTTTTGCCGACTTTCCCTGAAATTTTATCTACGCAGCTTCTTAAAATGATTGACGAAGAAAATATTCCAGGAAGTCAGTTTCAAGAACTTTGTTCTTCTTGTTATTTTTAAATATTAATTAAATTAATTTACGGATACGTAGAACTTATTTTATTTTTATGTTCAAGTGGATAATCGAAATTTCGCTTTTTCGAACAAATAAATTGCTACAGATCATTAATTGTCTTGAATAGCGAGTGAAGTACCGTCAAGGATTAAATACCAATTATGATTTTTGCTTGAATTTAAAGTTTTATACTTTTACTATCAGTTACTATAGTTACTATTACTATACTAGTAGTTAACTGCCGTTTCAAGGGGTGGCCTCCAGAGGATCTTGTCGACATATTTTTGTTTTAAGACAAAACCGTGCTGGCCATGCCTTCTCCACACCCCCGTTTTTGAAAATTTAAACTTAAAACCTTGTGTCGCAAAACGCAAAAAATAGACTTGTGGGAGTTTTAAGAAATTGAATTATCACGGTTTTTGATATTTCAATCGTGGTAAATTTCGCTATTACAGGGTCTCATGGTGACTTACGGGAGACGGCGCTAAATTTCGCTGAACAATAAATTGAGGGATTCTTCTGCTCTAGGATTTTTCATTCTAATTATCATTTCTTGAGATTCGCATCGGTCAACATAGACGCCATTTTCTGCCAAATTCGATCCATTCTCCATTCAGATTCTGAGTTGATTTCTGAAAAAATAATTTAAAACTCCTAGTTTAGTATACGTAACCGTCAGTGCGCTACTGTCTTTTTCGATCGAGTTGATTTTTGACCATATCAACACAGAATCAATAAAATCAGGTGCAATTTCGAGTCTTAAGGTGTGAATTACAAGCAGCGTGGCGTCGTATATTTGGAATTGTTTGCCAAAAAACCTCAACTATACGCGTTAAATTTCCAACTATCGCGTTACGGCTGGGAAAATGTGCCTCCTGATTATCAATTTAACGATATCTAGAATTTATACGTGTAATTATTTAAGTTAAAGGGTGGTCAGACTAAGAATTTTGGTTGATTTTTAAAGTTAATTTTTCGTTACAAATGTTCTAGGAATGTATAAATTTTAGTTTTATCGAAAAAAATGAAATCAAGTTTAATTTTAAATAAACATGAATTCGGAAAAAAAGATTTTATCCAAAAATCGTTAAATGTCAAGGAACCAATGGAAATTATAAACAAAAAAATTTATGCCCACAGTAAATCACTCTTCAGAAAACCAGAAAAAACTATTTTTATCGGAATAACTATTGCCCCATTCAAGCTAGCCGTCATGTGTCGCCGAGACTTGAAAACATTTTTGTTAAACTTTCTTGAAATACCGAACACTTCATTGGTCAATCTTGAACATGTTTTAAAAAAAATGTATTTTTTCATTGTCACGCCGACCGGAAATCTTTGGTCTGAAAATCTGAGTTAAAAAACGCCTACAACTATACGCCGCACGCCAGAACGAATAAATTTATTTTCAAATGCGTAGGTTTTTGCGGAGGCTTACGTAGCGGTTTTTCGTGCGGTCCAACTATACGCATACAACTATACGCCGCACCCTGCTGTATATCAATCACGGGGCGTTTCTGCTCACTTTTTACTAGATTTTGGCCAAATTTTAAATAATTCGGCTTTTTTGAAAAACAATCATCTCGATTACATTTTAGATAGCTCAAACTGAGCACAAAATATCTTGTTAATGATAAAATTGGTCTATCGGACCAATTTATTTTATCTTTTCTTCTTAGATTTCTGAAAATTTTTTAAATTATTAGTTTTCGTAAAAAAACTTTGGAAACAATGACGGATTTGGACCAATTTTTATTCACAAGATTATTTGTTGCTCAGTTTGAGCTACAGTCCCTGGACCCTGGAAATGCGTCCCCTCAAAATGCACATATTCTCCTATTGACCGCTAAAGTGCCTATTTTATCTGAAAAAAGAAATGACCCTTTTAAAATGCAATTTCATTATTTCACAGTACGCAATCAACTTTTTACGTAGCATCGATTAATTACTAACCGATTCATCACCAGGCAATATAATATTTTCCGATCGTTTTTTTGACGCGTAAAAAGGGTCTGTATTAAGTTTTAATGCAATTATGAGGACTCAAAAATACTGGCATATACCGGTAAGGTCTGGTTTTGTATGAAAATTTATAAATAAAATGACGAGAAATACGCAACAAGCATAATGTTTTGACATAAGCCTCAAAAAAGGAAATGTATGATTTTTATATAAAGCGGTCGGAAAAAAACGCAGTCTTATTTGACTACTTATTTTCTGAAAATTCGTACTACAAATACAGAGACAAGTAATTACTAGAATTTTGGGTACTCCAGAAACCCTTCAGTAACCTGTCAATGGAGGCTCTACGGCGAAAAATAGTCTCACCAGCAACTTTTGAGCAAGCTTTTTAATTGTTTCTAAGTATTAATCCCGTATTATTAAATCTCCAAATTTCTGGAAATTAAAAATTTCGGAAAGTCCTGTGGAACTAAAAAATTCAGCAAAACGACAATTCCCGTATTTTGTAGAAAATTATTCAAGAATCGAGAAAAATAAAAGTATCAAGAAAAAAACAATTTGCCTCTAGAAAAAAGGCATTTCCCTTTAAATTGCGCATGTCCCCTTGACCCCTTAAAATGCATATTTTTTTTGGGAATTTTCTGCATTTGAAGGGGTCAAGGGACTGTATCTTAAGAATGTAATCGGTAAGTTGTTTTTCAATAGCCGAATTATTTAAAATTTTGGCCCAAAATCGAGTTAAAAAAGCTTGACCAGGAGCCCCTGTACTCGATATGTATTAGGAACGTTCATTAGCAATCATGCCACCGACATAAATATCAATGACCCTAAGTCTTCGCTTATTTATATTGTGCGCGCAGGATTTTGTTTGCTATTTTATTATTCGAAAAAGGTATTCTGGTATTACAAATTCTTATCTTATTATGGCGTAATACGAAAATTCCACCCATTTCATTAAAACCAATTATGCTTCAAAATTAGTAGTATACATTTTTGATTCCCTCCTATTTTAAATAGCTATATGGATTACCGGACCTCAGAGTACAAATCCTAAATATTTGAATGATACAAACCAAACGCAAGATATTGCACCCAATTTCAAAAACTTCTTGTGATAGCGGAATAGGGGCCGATTCATTGGTCAGGTTGAGAAAGGATCAACCAATTCTCAAATGCTCAGATTTCGCCATTTTAAAATATTTAGGATTTGTTACTAGTGAGGTCCGGTAAATCCATATATCTTGCTAGAAAAGTGCCCCGTTGAGCGGAAATCAGTAAAACAATCAAAATGGCTAAATTTTTCGTAAATACGGTGCTGGCCCCTAACGGTTACACCTACCTGACAGGAAAAAAAATGGCACCAGTTAGGGCGGTTGTGAACAGTTTTAGGACGCATTCCCTATTAGTTTCGTTAGAAAAGGCTGACATTGAGATTTGAAATTGCTTATTTGAAGTTAATTTCGAAATGGAAAAGTTTTGTGTACCATAATGTATGTTTACATGATTTATGTAAGATAAAATCGGATTGTTTTATCTGCTGTTGGTTCTTTAAAATTTTAACAAACGAAGATTTCAGGAAGTTTTTTAGCGTTCATTTTATGTGAATTAATATATGAGGGTAATCAAAGACCTTTTATTCACGGTAAAATTTTTTCAAATTAATTAAATGAAGAGCCCATCTTTAGAATTCTAAAATCAAAAAAAATTTTATGTTATACTGAAATAACTTATACAATATCACTTTTTGATGTATGGTCCAAAAAGCCATTAATAATTGAGAGGCAATCCTTGAAATTCCGTTCTGATTTTGTTTTTCCAATTTTGCTATGGGAAGGCTTTCATAAATATGAGCATAAGTTCAAAAAAAAAAATTTATTATACGGATACTGTTAACCAGTCCGAACCACATTGACTGACTTTAAAAAAAGTGTACCAGTTAGGGGATCGTGTATATATTGATCAATCTGAGAGCGTTAAGTGGTTGGGACTGAGTAAACAAATAGCGCTTAGTTAAGTCGAGGACTTTTTGTTTCTCAGTATGTTATTTTCATATTGTTGCCGTTTTAAAACCAAGTTGATTTTATTGCATGAAAATAAAATGACAAATTTGTATTTTTCCTTATTAGATTTTTATTGCACACGTTTTTTAAAGATTATTTAAAAAAAAGGCAATCCTGCCAAAAAATAGATTTAGCTTCAGGAATATAAATCAACGTATCCTCCGTTGAAATCTAAACTTCCTCGCCTCCTGATTACCTGACAGCCTAATGCGCTAATGTGCTTCAATTTTGCCCAAAAAATTATTTTTATTATTTCAACTTTAAGGAATTCACAAATCTNCATTTTTTGACGACATTTTCCGAGTTGACTCGAAGAAAACCATATTTTATTGCGTTTTTGTTTGAAATATGATAAATATCTGGTAAATAATGATAGGGTATTCAAACTATTCAAAATAGACTTTTAAGGGTCAAAATTTTATTAGGAAAATATCGCATAAGGCGATTGTCTCACAACTGGAAACACAATTAAATATCCTGGATAAAAAATCCAGTAAGAATGACAAAAAAAAATTTTCGTACCATTATTTCGTACCAGAGTTTTTGTGTCAAAAATCATTTTGAAATTCAATTATTTGATAAATAAATATAATTCTGAAGTTAAAAAGTTTTTTTTCATTTTTGACAAAATTAAAAAAATAATTTAGATAACGAATTGCACTTATCTCGAAATAATATAATAGAATAGGTCTTGGATTTCAAGTAAGAATTTTGAAAATTTCTAAAAGATAAAAAAAGGTCCTTGATGGTCGTCTGAACTTTGACGAAAAAATTCTTATAAGGGTTAACCAAATCCAAGACAGGTGAGTAATTATGAATCAAATTCATTTTTATCAACATTTTTATACTGTATTCATATTATTGACAAAACTTTTATTTTCCGTGTTTTTTGTTATGAATGTATGCGAATAAGTTAAAGTTATTGTTAACTGCCCGTTCTTCCATCTGCACTGTCATTAGAAGGGTAACTTATTAATAATAATCATTGGAAAAACGCTAACGTGGCTGTTGGCAGGAACGTGCCAAAAACTGTTTAACTTTTCAAAAATAGATCTCTTCTTTAACCGAGTTAATAAGATAATTAGATGAATCATTTTCAGGAAGCTTCAGATTTTTGATAGCTCTAGGATAAATTCTATGTGTGCATTTAAGGCAAGCTGCAACTTATTTCTTGTACAAAGTCTCACTGAAAATTAAGGGAGAAACTTTTGCGGTAAATTTGAAAAAGTGTCACTTCTACGGAGCAAGCGTTACTTTGAATGATGATTGCGTTAAATTTTCTAAAACAAATTTCAATCAACAAGCCAAGTATAGTAATCATGTAAAAGTCGCTGAATACTCATTTTCGTGCTTGTCTAACTTAGAAAGTCTAAGGCCATTTCTGACTTATGAATTTTGTATTAGAATTATTTGAAAGAACAATTAGAAACACAGTGGAAACTTAGCCACATCTTATTTAACTCTCAGAATTGCAGACTATTTCTGGACCCATAGAAACATATGGTCACGCGTGACCATGCTGTTTAAATCAAACGTATAAGTTATACGGTATAACCTAAAATAAATAATCAACATAAAGTTTCTCTTTCTTGATAATATAATTCAAATAATTTGCTACAGTTTTATAAAAAATATTTGTGAAAAAAAATTAATAAAAAACGCATCAAATGTGAATAAAAAAATTTAAAACTCTCCTTTTTCACGATTCTCACAATTGAGTACTTATTACGAATAAAAGCTTAATTTGACATTTTGAAATTTGTAGTATTAAACCAATAACACTTCTTTTTGGACTTTGCTGTGATAGAATTAAAATCTTAAAAACTTCTGAAGATCCTCCTCACCTTTTTCAAAGATTGATTTAAGTAATTATTGAAAAAAAATAGTACTATTTTGGCCAACTTTATTTCTTGAATACGATCACGTGATCATTTTTGAGCTTTGTTTTAATGAAAAAAGTCTTTGAATTTTTTTCTGATCACGCTCAAAGGTGTTTTTGATGATTCCAAAAATTTTTGCAAAAAATAAGTACTGTAATACAGTAAAAATTTCAAAACAAAAACGCACAAACGTCAATTATCAAGATAGTTGATCCGTCACTTTGTCAATGCTTTATTCATTAATGATTAACCCTTGGACGTTCAAAACCTCATTTGAAGTTTTGAAAAGTTTAAAACGTCTCAAAAGGGGAGAATTACCGCTCTTAAAATAAAATTAGCACAATCCCGAATAGAATTTGTTTCAAGAAGTTCAAAAATCTAACTAAAAATTATTTTCGATGATCCGTTCAAAAGTTATTTTTTTCTTACTTTATTGGCCAATTTCTCCAGAAAAACCTTTGGTCGCTAATATTTTGAGCTTGTCAAACTGCAGAAATTTTCTGAGGAGATCAGTTTTTAGGAAAGTCTTTGGAAAATCTGTCATTCACATAATAATGACTCTACTGTTGCTAGAAATCTTGTTTTTTTTCGCGAGTGATTTCTGAAACAATAGAGAAAATGGAAAAATTCCAGACTTTGAGAAAAAGGCTAAAAACGTCATTTTCGTTGCTTATTTACGAACCCTTGAAAATTTTATTTAAGTAACCTGATAAATTATTCTGAAATTTTTGGCCTTCCGCTTATATGAAAATTTAAAGGAGATAATCCCATGTCTGGTTAATCACACTATAAGTGCTCAAAGTTTGAACCTCAAATGGGGTTTGTGCTCCACTGAAGTTTTTTTTCGAACGTCCAAGGGTTAAGGGTCCTATATTGCGATTAAAAGGCACATGGTCACGCGTGACCATAAAGTTAAACTGAGAGTTTATTTTCCAGGATGCGAGAGTCAAAACTGCTAGGTCAAAACAATGTTACTCAAGGAAAGTTAACTAGATTTTAATGAGCCATAATGAAGACAATTTTAAAGTGTTAATAATCACTCCATCGCAATTACTTTGCAACCAAAATTTGAGTCAGCTTTTTCATAAGCCTGTAATCACCTTAAATTATCGTGCTGATTTGCCATTTCTCATGTTTGGAGAGGTCGGAAAGGTTTTTTGATAATTTTGTTAATTTTATAGAATGAATTTATTCAATGTTTTATATTTAATACTGAGAATCAAAGTTAACCTGTAACCTTCTACGGGCATATAAAAAATACCGCCAAGGCACGAAAGTCGATATATAATATATATTGGTAATCAAAAGTTTTTTATAAAAAAAGTTATTTTCCCAGTAAAAGCAGATTAACTCGTATCGTTGCAAAGTGGTCCGTAGCGACCAAAATTGTTTTCTTTATTATTTGACTTTAAATATCACGTTTGTGGTCTTTTTGATCGAATGTAAGCGTCTTTGTTTTTATTTAGTATAAAAAAATAAGAATTAATGGAAAGTTGCTTAGTTTGCGCAGAGGATTGTATGAATGGAAGTGTGGAGGAGACTGCGACTGATCAACGCGACTCATTGTTTTAATATTTCGCCTTTCATAAACTTCGTTCAAATTCACCTGCGATTAGAACCACCATCAAAAATTTATCTCCCTTTTACCATGTGTTGTGTATAAAGCCAAAACGTTCTATTTATGCAAAATAATTCTTTTGAGCAACCCTTTTTTNATATAAAATATTTTTCAAGGTGACGCTACTAGTTAATATACTTTTATTAATATTTTTAGTAAGATAGAAAATTTTATAGACAATTTCAACAAAAATGAAATACTGACTCCGGATATCCGTTAATTTCTCGAGAACTTTCTTAATTAAATAAGTTATTAATTTTAAACGTTTTATTGTTTTGTACTAATATTGAAATGTCTCTCTGTTGTTTGGCTATTTTATAAACACAAATTCAAGAACGGAACATTCAGTAGTCTATTTTGAGTTCCGTCTAATCATCAGACTCTAATGGCTTTTCTAGATTTTAATTCGTACACTCCAAAGTCGTTACCGCGCTGATGGTTAGTTTATAATTCGTACCGTTTGAAATTGAAATTCTGAAAAATCTTCGTATTATACGAGTGAACTCAATTTGTTATATTTTCAGTTAAAAGTCATTAACAAGTTACATCCTGCAGTTGACTAAAACAAACTTCTCAGCTTATGGCAAAAACAGCTTAAGGGGGTATATCTGTCTGATTAAAAAAGGCCTTAGAGGCATTAAAAATGCTTCAAATTAATACGAGGTGATAATTAAGTTATTAAGAACCCAATCATCAAAAAATTCGAAATTTTCGCTGTTTTTCGATTTTTTTCTAAGTATTTTTTTAAAAGATGAAGTTAAAAAATAAGGTTTGTTCAAATTTGACCACTAAAAAACTTCAAAATTTTGCCTTAACGTAAGCCCAACTTTCTCATCAGTGTTTCACTGGCTTTCTTTTGAAGCCTACTTAAAAAATCGAAGCACTTTTTTTTTTTCGGAAATTTTTTTGGAAAATGACCAAAAAAATCATATTTCGAGATTCTAGCCTCGAAATTGCAAAAAAAGCCCTGATCATCTCTTACATATGTTCTTAGGAATACTTGATAACATTTGAGCCATTTGCAAATATAGTCCTCGGAGGAGATAGATTTTGAAGCTTTGAAATTGCGAAAAATCGTCGGTTATTTGGCGTTCTAAATCTCGCCGGATCAAAAAAAGCCCTCAAGAAAAATTGGGCATACTCCGTTACGTGATCTGGTGAAAATTTGAGCCTCAATTGGATATACCGTCTGGGAGGAGATAGATTTTGAAATTTTGGAAATGTCACCTTGTTACGATACTGTAATTATTGGTGTAATGGTCAAAAAATAATTTGTGATGTACTTTTTCGCAAGATTAAGGATAGATCTACAAATTAGCATTTTTGGTTTTTCTTTATTAAGCTTTTAGTTTTCAGAATATTCACCGTGAATATGTCAAATCTGCCAGATATACCCCCTTAAGTCTGAATATAAATTATTAACGTCACTTGAATCTTTTTAATAAAGTTATAAAATTATAGGGAAAAAACCGTCTCTGAGAAAAATTTGACATAATAAATAATTGAATAATACATCTGTTTTGCCCATAAATTCAGGATGTTTCCTAAATTCGAAAATGCATTTTTCGACTCTCAGTTTTCATTTATTCAGTTGTCGAAATCTAGAAATTTTAATAAGCGAATAATTCTTGAAATAATTTCAAAAAAGTTCTGAAAACTATGCTTGAAATAGTGATTTTAAAACTATTGTTTTGGTCGTAATTTTTTATTCTATTAATATTTTTATTTGGCTCCATTTTTTTCATAATTTCACATGTTTTTCTATAATTTTTGACAATCAATATGTCCAAAAAATCGCATTAGTTCAACATCTTCGTACTGTAATTCCTCAAGAAAAACATGTTCAAAGTCGATCCGGACCCGCAAGACCGAACGGGCGGCTGAGAGTTAATTCAAATAAAGTTTAATAATTTAATTTTACCTGTGACGCAGTCAGTGATCTATGTCTGGTTAGTATAGGCGAAGTCTGTTGCGATAAGAAATTCGATTTTATACTTCCAGTTCTCGAAAGATTATTCGATTGTGATTGATTCGATTCCAAATAAAATCCAGTTTCTGAATCCGATCCATCCGATCTCGATGAGCCTTGGTGGCCTGGGAGGTCTTCAATATTTGTACAATGGGGAATCAATTGTAAGGATGTCGTTTTTCTATTACGGCTCAAATTCCGGATTTCATCTTCAAAATCGGACCCGTCGGATAAAGAACTTTGAGAAACTGGCAGGACTTTTCGGCGAGGGCGTTTGAATGAACTTCGAGGCGTTTCAGATCTTGTCAGCGCCTAAAATTGTAAATAAATTTCAAATTAATTATGCCGAAACAGATGAATTTCTGATATAAAAAATCTTAAAAAAAAATAAAACTATGAATTAGTTTGATTATAAATTTACTTTGACACACGGTATGCCGCGGCAGTCACTTTTATGCTGAAGCCAAAATAGCCCTTTAATTATGTTAAAATCAGCTGAAACTTCGGCTGTGGGCCACTGGGCTTTATATGAAAAATAATCAAAATTGACTCGTAAAGGATTTTTTCAGTTTCAGGCTTATAATTGGTCGAAATAAATTTTTTCATATTTAGGTGAAATAAGGGGGTCGTGCTTTCCGTACCCAAATTGTTCTGCATTATTTTTTTGCAAAATTAAAGTTTACTTTAATTTGAATAAATTCTGAAATCATTTATCAGAGAAAATGAGGATGATTATAATCTATTTCTGTTTACGGATTTTCTGTCCCTAGGATTTTCGTAATAAATTTTCGGAAAATTCTTCTTAGCGCTTCAAAGCCAAAACCTTTTACAAAAAACTCAGCTAATTTATAACGAAAAATCCTAATCTTTTGTAATCTCTACCGGACAGACAATCCGCAAATGTATTTCTTTTATTTTTAATATTTTGTCTAATACAATAAATAAGACTCAAAAATGATGCGCAGGTCAAAATCGGGTTAAAAATAAGTACAAATTCTCTAAGGAGAAACCTGTCACTAAGTGCGCTGGTCAATATTTGCTTATTTTTAATTTTCTAGCTTAGGACAAAACTAAATTTTTAAGTCGCCAAATCGACGTATGAGAGATTTGTGAGTCCCACTATTGTGGTTTTTTATGTCGAAAAAATTCAAAGTGAGCAGTACCTTCTTCAAAACCAGCAGGTTTAACAAAGCATCCCAGATCCGGAAATATAGACCAGCAGACTCAATAATAGATATGACGTCAATTATATTACTCAACATATATTTTCGGTTTTGGCAGAATTACACCATTATTCACAACTAGGTCAAAACATTCGTGTAATCTTGACGAACATAATTACGTTGAAAAAGCAGAGTATACAATTTCAAATTTTGTTCTTCTGAAACAGATATTCCGGCATGAAACTTGAAAAGCACGTTCAAAGGATCAAAAATGATTTATATTTATGTTTATTTATTTATATTTATGATCGTTATTTATGCACCGAACTTTTTCATCAATTAATACTAAATGTCCTTATAAAGGTCGAACATCTGGGACACATGCTCTATGTCACATAGACTATGTGACATAGACAAATTTGATAATTCGATTAATTCACGATATTTTTTCTTGAACGGTTATGTATAATATATCAAATATCAGCTTACAGCACTCTGCTAGTTATCGGTAGTTTTTTCTTTAAAGGGGTCACCCCTAATTATGACCAGGCCCTTCCCCTTGACTTCTCCTTCCCTTCTCCCTGAGTCAAGGGCCTTGACTTCTCTAAATTTTCGTTCCCTTCCCTTCCCGGGGAAGGGAAGACGGGGACTTTCCATTCCATTTTTCTTTCCATCCTTTTTCTAGCCTGCTTATGACGATTACGAGAAACCCATAGGCCTTATCGAGAAACTTTTATTTGCATTAAACTGCATATTTGCTCGATTCAGAATAAAAATGTTAAGCAGAATCTAATTAGGCACATTACCCCCTAAATGAATAACACATCAGAAAAAACACCATCATAATTCAAAAAATTACGCCACCAAGGTTTTTAAATGTGCCTTATGGTGGAACTAAAAATACCACGGAAATGTAGCTGACAATTGAAAAAATACAAAATAAGGAAAAAATAAAAAAAATCTCGAATTTTGTTGTTGTTATTTTGCTAGTTTTGGCTTATAAAACATATCCCCCCTATCATACTTTGCTTAAGATTCGGGGCTCAAATTTTGAGCCCTACTATTAGAAAACACACTACGTTTACGACATATCGCGACACAGGGCCCAAATCTTAAGCAAAGTGTAAAAAAGGGATACACAATCGATTTGATGCATTTTTTTAAATTGAAATCCCTGACCCCCTAAAATAAAAGAAAACTTACCAAAAGAATTCCTTTCATGTTCAAAAATAAAAGTATTATTTTTTCCAAAATCGAAATGATTTTTTATTTGTATTTATCTAATGGATGGTTCTCTATTTTCATATTTTTCTTACTCAAATGTGTCAGTTGTTCAATATTTTTAACTTCAAAAAACGGCTCTTATTTTTATTGCAGTTTTTTAATCTGCGAATATAACGACCTTAAAATTGCTTTCGCGAGTTATTTTTAGCAACAAAAAGTGACCAAAAATAGAGTTTAAAATTTCTTCAAGGTCGAAACGACTCGTATGCTCAAAGACCTTATGAATTTTTTATGCTGAGGTTCAGTATAATCCGGTTTAGAAGCTCATCTGAAATGCAATCAATTGTGTAAATATCGATATTCTCTAAACTCAAAACTACTGTAAGAAAAAATCGAATAAACGCGAAAATTTCGAAATAAAATTTAGATCATTTGGTCGGTAGTACACTTTGTTATCACCGAAACAAATTTGAAGCAATTTCAATGCCCCTAAGAAGAGTATACATTCTGGTCGACAAAATTTTTGGTCGACAAACTTTTTGGCCGACATTTTTAAAAATGCTTATCTTTTGCTATGAAAAGTGCGTAAGCGGAAATCAGCACTCTAGGTAATATACAAATTTACGAAATATTTCATTATATTTTTGCATTGAAAGCGGTCGGTTTATGGTATACAAATAAATCCAAACTTTGCATTTTTCGAACATGCTACTTGTTATTGCAACGTTTTTTCTTCAAATTGGTAGACTTTTTCCGCCTACGCATTTTCTAGCAAAAAGATAGGAGAAAAAAAGTCGACAAAATTCCAAAATATATACTCCCCTAAGATCCCATAAAACGGCGACCAGTATCGAGAATTCAGGTTTGCAGCTCAATTGATGGGTGCAGAAATCTAACTTCAACCCCCTTGAAAAATTGATCTATAAAAATACTCTTCAGACTTTTTACAAAAGTTCAAGATAGAGTTTGCGGAGGAAAAATAAAAATATCCTTCAAAACTATTTACCACAAACCGTTCGAAAGTAATTCTATCTAACTTTTTTGCCGACTTCCCTGAAATTTATCTACGCGCTTTCTTAAAATGGATTGACTGGAAGAAATATTCCAGGAAGTCAGTTTCAAGAACTTTGTTCTTCTTGTTATTTTTAAATATTAATTAAATTAATTTACTATACGTAGAACTTATTTATTTTTATGTCATGTGGATAATCGAAATTTCGCTTTTCGACAAATAAATTGCTCAGATCATTAATTGTCTGGAATAGCGGTGAAGTACCGTCAAGGATTAAATACAATTATGAATTTGCTTGATTAAAAAGTTTTTATACTTTTACTATCAGTTACTATAGTACTATTACTATACTAGTAGTTAACTAGCCGTTTCAAGGGGTGCCTCCAGAGGATCTTTGTCGACATATTTTTGTTTAAGACAAAACCGTGCTGGCACTGCCTTCTCACACCCCGTTTTGAAAATAACTTAAAAACTTGATGTCGAAAACGCAAAAATGACTTGTGGGAGTTAAGAAATTGAATTATCAACGGTTTTGATATTTTCAATCGTGGTAAATTTCGGCTATTAAGGGTCTCATGGTGACTTACGGGAGACGGCGCTAAATTTCGTTGAACAATAAATTTGAGGGATTCTTCTGCTCCAGGATTTTTCATTCTAATTATCATTTCTTGAGTATTCGATCGGTCAACATAGACGCCATTTTCTGCCAAAATTCGATCATTCTCCATTTCAGATTCTGAGTTGGTTTCTGAAAAAAATAAATTTAAAACTCCTAGTTAGTATTACGTAACCGTCAGTGCGCTAACGCTTTCGATAACAGCTTTCCAACACAGAATCAATAAAATCAGGTGCAATTTCGAGTCTGTGAAGGGTGAATTACAGCAGGGTGCGGCGTATAGTTGGAAAGTTTTTGCCAAAAAACCTCAACTATACGCGTAATTTCCAACTATACGCGTACGGCTTGGAAAATGTGCTCTGATTAGTCAATTTAAACGATATCTAGAATTTATACGTGTAATTAAGTTAAAGGGTGGTCAGAGTAAGAATTTTTGGTGATTTTAAAGTTAATTTTTCGTTACAAATGTTCTAGGATGTATAAATTTAGTTTCATCGAAAAAAATGAAATCAAGTTAATTTTAAATAAACATGAATTCGAAAAAGATTTATCCAAAAATCGTTAAAATGTCAAGGAACCAATGAAAATTATAAACAAAAAAATTATGCCCACAGTAAATCACTCTCAGAAAACCAGAAAAACTATTTTTATCTGAATAACTATTGCCCCATTTTCAAGCTAGCCGGCATTGTCTGCGAGACTTGAAAACATTTTTTAAAACTTCTTGAAATACCGACACTTCATTGATCAATCTGAACATGTTTTAAAAAAAATGTATTTTTCATTGTCACGCCGACCGGAGAATCTTGGTCTGAAAATCTGAGTTAAAAAACGCCTACAACTATACGCCGCACGCCAGAAACGAATAAATTTATTTTTCAAATTCGTAGGTTTTTGCGGAGGCTTACGTAGCGGTTTTTTCGTGGGTTCCAACTATACGCATACAACTATACGCCGCACCCTGCTGTATATCAATCACGGGGCGTTCTGCTCACTTTTTACTAGATTTTTCGCCAAAATTTTAAAATAATTCGGCTTTTGAAAACAACTCATCCGATTACATTTTTAGATAGCTCAAACTGAGCACAAATATCTTGTTAATGATAAAATTGGTCTATCGGACCAATTTATTTTATCTTTTCTTCTTAGATTTCTGAAATTTTTTAATTATTAGTTTTTCGTAAAAAACTTGGAAACAATGAACGGATTTGGACCAATTTTTTATTCACAAGATATTTGTGCTCAGTTTGAGCTACAGTCCCTGACCCCTGGAAATGCGTCCCCTCAAAATGCACATAATCTCCTTTGACCGCTTAAAATGCCTATTTTATCTGAAAAAGAAAATGACCCTTTAAAATGCATATTTCATTATTGCGCAGTACGCAATCAACTTTTTACGTACATCGATTATCTCTACCGATCATCACCAGGCAATATAATATTTCCGATCGTTTTTTTGACGCGTAAAAGGGTGTATTAGTTTAATTGCCATTATGAGACTCAAAAATACTGCATATACCGGTAAGGTCTGGTTTTGTATGAAAATTTATAAATAAAAATGACGAGAAAATACGCAAAGCATAATGTTTTGACATAAGCTCAAAAAAAAGAAATGTATGATTTTTATATAAAAAGCGGTCGAAAAAAACGCAGTCTTATTTGACTACTTATTTTTCTGAAAAATTCGGTACACAAATACAGAGACAAGTAATTACTAGAATTATTGGTACTCCAGAAACCTTCAGTAACCTGTCAATGGAGGCTCTACGGCGAAAAATAAGTCTCACCAGCACTTTTGAGCAAGCTTTGAATTGTTTTCTAAGTATTTAATCGTATTATTAAATCTCCAAATTTCTAGAAAATTTAAATTCGAAGTCCTTGGAACTAAAAATTCAGCAAACGACAATTCGTATTTTGTAGAAAATTATTCAAAGAATCGAGAAAACATAAAAGTATCAAGAAAAAAACAATTTGCCTCTAGAAAAAAAGGCATTTTCCCTTAAAATGCGCATAATCCCCTTTGACCCCTTAAAATGCATATTTTTTTTGGAATTTTCTGCATTTGAAGGGGTCAAGGACTGTATCTAAGAATGTAATCGGATAAGTTGTTTTCAATAGCCGAATTATTTAAAAATTTTGGCCAAAAATCTAGTAAAAAGTGACCAGGAAGCCCCGTAATCGATATGATATTGAGAAACGTTCATTATGCATCATGCACCGACATAAATATCAATGACCCCTAAAGTCTTTCGCTTATTTATGGTTGGCGCGCAGGATTTTGTTTGTTATTTTATTATTCGAAAAGTCTTCTGGTATACAAATTCTTATCTTATTTATGGCGTAATACGAAAATTCCCACCATTTCATTAACAATTATGCTGTCAAATAGTAGTATACATTTTTGATTCCCTCCTATTTTAAATAGCTATATGGATTACCGGACCTCAGAGTACAAATCCTAAATATTTGAATGATACAAACAACGCAAGATATTAGTACCCAATCAAAACTCTTGATTGCGGAATAGGCCGATTTCATTGGTCAGGTTGAGAAAGGATCAACCAATCAAATGCTCAGATTTCGCATTTTTCAAATATTTAGGATTTGTACTATGAGGTCCGGTAATCCATATATCTTGCTGAGAAAAGTGCGTGAGCGGAAATCAGTGAAACAATCAAAATCTAAATTTTCGTAATACGGTGCTGGCTCCCTAACCGGTACACCTACCAACATGAAAAAAAATGCACCAGTTAGGGCGTTGTGAACCAGTTAGGGCGCATCCCTATAGTTTCGATAAGAAAGCTACATTGCAGATTAAATTGCTTATTTTGAAGTTAAATTCGAATGGAAAAAGTTTTGTGTACATAATTTATGTTACATGATTTATGTAAGATAAATCGGATTGTTTTATCTGCTGTTTTTCTTTAAATTTTAACAACGAATATTTCAGAAGTTTTTAGCGTTCATTTTATGTGATAATATATGAGGTATCAATGACCTTTTATCACGGTAAAATTTTTCAAATATAATGAAGAGCCATCTTTAGAATTCTAAAATCAAAGAAAAATTTTATGTTATACTGTATAACTTATACAATATCACTTTTTGATGTATGTCAAAAGCCACAATAATTGAGAGCAATCCTTGAAATTCGTCTGAATTTTGTTTTCCAATTTTGCTATGAAGGCTTTCATAAATATGAGCATAAGTTCAAAAAAAAATTATTATACGGATACTGTACCAGTCCGAAAACATTGACTGACTTAAAAAAAGTGTACCAGTTAGGGAATCGTGTAATATGATCATCTGAGGCGTTAAGTGGTTGGACTGAGTAAACAAATAGCGCTTTTAGTTAGCGAGGACTTTTTTGTGTTCTCAGTATGTTATTTTCATATTTGCGTTAAAACCAGTTGATTTATTGCATGAAAATAAATGACAAAATTTGTATCTTTTCCTTATTAGATTTTTTAATTGCACACGTTTTTTAAAGATTATTTAAAAAATAATCCTTGCCAAAAAAATAAGATTTAGCTTCAGAATATAAATCACGTATCCTCCTTGAAAATCTAAACTTCCTCGCCTCCTGATTACCTGACAGCCTAATTGCGCTAAATGTTGCTTCAAACTTTTGCCAAAAATTATTTTATTATTTCAACTTTAAGGAATTCACAATTATGATTTTAGAATAAAAATGTCAGAATAAGGTAATGCAAATTTACTTTCTACAAAGTTAACAAAGGAGATCTATTATTTTTGTGACGGCCAATAGTGCTCATTTTATTCACGAGTATTTCGGTAATTCATGAATTTCTATTATAATTTTGTGAGATAATTTTATTATAATTTCTATTATAATTTTATTAAATACGTAAATCTACTTGCGTACTTGTCCACCTGCGTATTTTTTTCCACTCGCGAATAATTATTCGTATGCTGGATCTGGGCTAGATCCTGGTTCAGATTTTGGGCTTTAATAATTTGAATAATAATTTGCCGGCTATTATCACGGTTTTTATCTACCGTTGTATAGATGGAAATGGAGAAAACAAAAAGTCGGGTAAACGATATTATTTGCTTTAATCTGATATTTCTATAAGAGTCGCCAAGTAAGTCAACTCCGAAAGTCTACATGGTGTTCGTTTCTACGCATCGAATAGGGAAAATGGAGAGACAGA